>JAUCBJ010002721.1:0-73934 GCA_032718475.1 Nemertoderma westbladi | reverse complement strand
ATCTGAGGCAATTATAGCATAACCGCTTATTCCACAGGACTGTACGTCTGTCTACAAGGGATTTCTTTAGAAATTCAGCACACGCACTCAAACGGTGGGGCCCGTCGCACAGCGCACATTTTGGTTTGATGTTACTCACCTTAACTTGGTTAACGTTATGCACTCTCGTTCTTTCTTCGGGCTTTCTTCCGTGAATTCTCTTAGGAGACGTAGGAGGAGTTGTTGTTACCTGTTCTCTCCTGTCACTGGTTCGAGACTTGTATTTACTTACGTCTTTATAGGTCTTGTTATCATAGTAAGATTTTGCTGTGTCTTTCCCGCTGTCCTCTTCTTGAGAAGCTTGGCTTTCGCCGTCGTCAGTATAACACACTGGTATTATCCTTCTCCTAGAAACGGGTTTCTCACTTACCTTATTTTCCGATGTTTTCTCTCTGGACTGCCTTATGAGTTGTAATTTTACTTCACTATCTAAGAAGGACATGAGATCAGCCATGGTAGGACTTCGTCGTTGTTGTTCATTCATGTACAACACTTTCTTGTCCCAGCGTGTACATACTCCACCCTTTGGTAAAGTAGAGACTACGGCTCCAATAACCATGGAACTCTGATATTCATGCGACTTACCTAACCAGTCCAGTTGTCTACAGATTTCCTGAATTTCATCAGAAAACTCTATAATCCCGCTACTAAGGAAGTGTCGAGGGGCTACTAATTTTGCATACAAATACTTAGCTATGTTCGCTTGCGTCCTTCTGGGCTCCTCCCCGAGGCGCACCCACGAGGCGGACGCTGTCCCACCACCCTTGGGGCCAGTCCGACTGATGTTTTTATCAGACCGGGCCGGAGGGTAGCCCGATGCTTCCCGGGTTCACTTTTCAATCCCCCGATCACACCGGCACAGCTCGTCGTGTGTGGCCGACCCAAACTACAAAGATCGCCCACTGTCAACTTACTGTGGCCTGACTGTACATTGAGCCAACTCAGAGAGTCAACCGGCGGGTGGACCAGTCGATAGCGATCGAGCATCAAGGTCGCCCTTGAGCCAAACCGACGGTCTTGTCCCAAGCGGGCTTGCGCTACCCACATGGAATATTGACCGTTTTCACCCGCCTCGCCGGCAGTATTGAGGGGAAGTCGGTTCCGCAAACAATACTGACTAGCTCGAAAGCTAGGAACAAGTAACCACTTACCAGTCACTGTACACGTGTACTCAATAGATGCTCACGAAATCAAGTACACAACGGTAAACACAAAATCGGACACATACCATGCACACACAGGACATAATCGGGAAAGACAAAATCGGGAAAGACAAAATCGGTGACAAAATCAGAGGGGACAAAATTGTATCGACTAATAAAGAGTCGAGAGTACTTTATTTTACCGACAGGGTAAAATAACTTTGTGTGCACAAAGTATGCTGGGGCGCAGTAAAGATATGGTCCTACTAATAACCAGCGGCGACTGAACCAACCGGTAAGGGTTCCCATACTCACTCGCAGTGGCCATACATACACTCACTTATACCACATACACACACAAACCACAGATCACACTAAGCCACCACCCCTACTGTGTACAGGACTGGCAGTACGGCAACAGGCCGACTAGACGGTACCACGGCACCATGTTGATTCATGGTTCGCTAGACACGAGGGCCTTCAGTAACTCCCTTGCACTATATGGTAATTTAACGTGTCCCCAGACCCTCACGAGTCCGCCGCCGCCTGTTAAGGACACCCCTATAGAGACCTCACCTCCTTGGGTATCCTTGTTACCATACCTGATGTTTAATGTATCCCAAACTTGTCTTAATCCTTCTGGATGTCCAATAAACTTTAATGCCATTAACTTGGGGGGTCCTTCCAAGCACTTGATGAGGAATCTAAGTTTCTCTCCGTTAGATAGTACAGAGTTCTGTATGCTATCTTTGTAATATTCGTTGAAAGGTAACCATTTCATCTCATCTCCATTGAATTTGACGATCTCTCCCACTTTGACCGCTTGGCGGGCTTCTGTTCTAGCCATCTGACGCGTAAAGCTTTCTTGGGCCATCGTGTTATTTAATATCGAATTATCGGTATATAAATTTCTCGGATCATTATCAGGTCTATAGGGAATATCATTAATAACAGGTCTATAATCACCCTTAATAGGGTTTGCTATAGGAGTTTCAACTTCACTAGCAGTATAGATGCGTGTAGGCTCCACACCTTGCGCATGTAATACTTCAGACCTAACAGGTTGACACAATGTTACAGGGGGTATTGGTATGCCCTTTTGGATATTGACTAATTTGTCGCGTTCTAGTGCGATACTTTGCTGCACTTCTTGCAACTCTGCTCTACCTTCCCTCACTGTTCCCTTAAGTTGGTGGACAGTCTCCTGCATCTGTCCTAGCAGGAGATTCATCCCCCGCCGTCCCTCCTCTACCCACTCAACCGCCGAAGCGGGAGTCGCCAACATTGTAGCGGGTTGACGCGGGACGACGGGAGACAAATCTTTGATTCCTCTCTCAATGCTCAGGACAGGGGTATTTGCATGGACTGTTCCACCGGGTACAGGCAGTGTGGTACTATGTAAAGGGAATTTAGAGTTAAGCTCTGGAAGTGCAGGGGTCTCTAGCACAGAAGTGACTTTGGGAACAACAGGCCTAATTATTTCAGGTTCATCGACTATAGTAGGGAGTCTTTTGACCTGGATAAATTGTTCTATGGGTTCTGCACTACCTAAGTCTGTGCTAGTTAGCTGTCTTTTAACAGCTGGGGGCAAATCAGGCAATTTGCGACGGTAAGATGTTTTTCTACGCCTACTTAGATGAGATCTATTTCCTCCGCCTTCAGGATCGGTGGTCTCGCCTTCCTCCGAGGATGTGTATCCCTGGCGCTTGGGAGTAGATTTTCTCATCATCTGCATTTGATTAGCAGTAAACTGTTTATTTATACTGTCTTGTGTCTCTTGCAGATTTTCCAACTCCAGTTGGGTAGTCTGCTCAGAGGCTCTCCGTTCTGCTTCTGCCACTGCCTTTGCTGCTTTTCTTTCTGCTTCTGCATCTGCCGCCGCTGCCTTTCTTTCTACTTCTGCTTCTGCCATAGCCGCCGCCTTTTGTTCCTCTATCCGTCTTTTCTTTACTTGTTCTTCTCGGACTCTAATGAGGCGGAGTTTTTCATCACATTCAGCTTGGTTTGCAGCTAACATTTCGGCATCGATTGAGTCCAACACAAGCTTGGTTCCTTCACTATTAGGGGAAAGTCCAGACAGCCGTCTCCTCAACTCTTCGTCTCCTAGGAATCGCTGATAGTCGGACAAATAAATGTCGATAGCGTCTCTAGTTCGCGGCTTCTCTGCTGATGTTAATTCGCTTTCCACTTCGCTTTCCACCTCGCTTTCCACTTCGCTTTCCACCTCACTTTCCACTTCGCTTTCCACCTCACTTTCCACTTGAGAAGAAGTGGCGTCGGTTGATTCTTCATAGGTTGGCCGCTCATCATAAACCGTATCCGCCATCTTCGCTCCGCGTTCGGGCGTCCGCTCAACAGTATCCGAACTACTGGAGCTATCGGGCCGCTGAGAACTAGGTTCTTGGCTAGGAGGTTGCTGCTGTTTTATAGCTTCTTCTTGATCCCGCTTGACTTGGGCCCGAGTGCCTATGGCAGACCAACGGCGCTTCACTAACTTCGCAAATTGCGAAATCTTTTCTACCAACCTAGGTTCTGACACAACCACTGCAGGGGTTGCCCTTCTTACAGTATGAGGGGTTTCAGACCTCGGTCTGGGATTCTCTACACTTTGATCTGAGAAACAGGCTGTTGTTTCTAGGAGACTATCTGACAGAGTTTGCCTTGTGTCAGCCATGTTTGATTGTACAGTTGAATGCCTACTGCTATATTACAGTTAAAGCAAGTCTAGTAATTCAGTATCACTGTTAGCCTAATAATTAATTACCGATACTGCTACTCAGTGTAGCGTGATATATATATAATATATTAGAATACCGGTATGCTTATAATATATATATAAGTATTATTACAGACTAGATTTGTCACAGAGTACCGGTATATAATTTTAGCACAAATTTATAGAAATAAATATAATAAGCCTATGGTAAATACCGGTATGTCAATTATTTTAGAATAATTGAATTTCTGAATATTTTAGGGTTACTTGGTTACTTTAACTTACTTTATTACCGTTATTTAAGCAGTAGTCCAACTGATATTGAGACCTAGTTGTTGTATGGCAGGCCTACTATTTATAAATCGTTTGAGTTGATTTATAATATTTATATACCCGTTTAAAAGGGTTTTGTCAATATTTGAAATAAATGTTATTATTTCTGGGGGAGTCACTACACAGAAGCTGTGCGCTCTCAGTGAAGTGCTACCTATGGGACACTAAAACAGATAATTCTAATTTACCTAAGTTACTTAATACTACAAATTACTTACGATACGGGTGAGATTAAATCTCTAGTTAAACACAACAAAAATATTACGTACGAATTTTTAGGGTAATTTTACAGGAAGTCTACAAACCAGCCTAACAAAGGGTTAGAATTCTGGTTATTACAATGGACAGGGTACTACGGTATTTGAAAATAATAAGTAGTAGTAAATACACTGCGTTGTCCAGATAGGAAAATACCACCGCCTGACGACCTATAACCGTATCGCTATAGGTACTACGTTATGTATCACGGATTGTTCCTACCTAGAAGTTAATTACCGCGGACTACCAGATCCAGCGTGCCTATTAACCACTTTACAACACAAATATACTGCCTACACACTAATTACTTCGGAAAGCACTGTACACTAAACCCTAAATTAGGTACAAGTACTAGTATAACAAATAATCAGCAGTTAAATATACTTGAACAGCTAAAAGAACCACGGCATCTGCTGGAGTGACCGAAGCACAAAGTCACCAGTCTTTACCTACGCCAAGCAGCCCGTGTAGTACCAGGGTTAATTTAACTATAACGGTATGTGTAACAAACACAATTACTGTAGGAATAAACTTGGGGACATGAATGTTGCGAATAATCGCATAAACTCTGAATAATAAATATTACGCTACCCGTACAGAATACTCAAACAAATACAAACCAAAACGCTGGCAGACTACCACCAAGCCTAAATAAACTACCGTACGTGTAGATTCTGAAATAGTTAGTTAGTATGCGTTCTAACACGGTAGTACGACTTATTCTTTAAGAGGGGATTGACCTTACCGCTATGGCTGCCCCAACTTACTAACGGAGCTTTATCAGACAAACTCTACACACGCAGCAATCTCTTCAGACCTAATAATAGCTAGACAACAATCCAGCCTACAAATATCTGAGTAATAACTATTACGGTACCTGAACAGACCACACAAACAAACACAGGCTAAAACGCTGGCAGACTACTGTCAAGCCTAAATAAACTACAGTATGTGCAGATTCCAAAATTGTTAGTTAGTATGCGTTCTAACACGGTAGTACGACTTATTCTTTAAGAGGGGATTGACCTTACAGCGATGGCTGCCCCAACTTACTAACTGGCACTCTATCGGACAAACTCTACACACGCCGTAATCTTTTCAAACCCAACAACAATCCGACAACAGTCCGGCCTACAATTATCTGAACAATCTGAGCAGACTTACACGTCTTCAGCTCAACATTAACTTACTAGGAAATAAAACTGACAGAAATAAGTAAACTATACAAAAGAATGAGGGGTGATCAATCCCTATTCCCCTGGCAGCCTACTATATACAATAGATCACAATCGAAATAATACTAATGTCTTATACTGGAAGTACCGGTTAGGACAGTTGGGCCTACAGACCTACAGAAGTACCGGTTCTGACAGTTGGACCTACGGACCCACGGCAGTACCGGTTCTGGCAGTTGGGCCTACTGACCTACAGAAGTACCGGTTCAGGTTTACCGGTTGACCGGTACTTTCAACTTTATTGCTTACTGCAATAAAGTCAATGACTGTTATTGTACGCGCTTTTGAAGACCTTTAGCAGTTTAACCTGCCAAAATTTATATGTCTTTTTGGTTTATAAATCGACTCTAGAAGATGACAATATTTAATACCAATAAACACAACATTAGCAGAAGCCAGCCTAGTGCGCGTCCATTCACCCGCTGGATAATCCCGGGAGACTGGATTCTGAGGGCTTAGATTATTATTGCAGTGAAGCTTACGGTATTGTATTATTCGATTGATCGTTAATAAATAATTTCTGACTAATATTATTCACTTTCGGGAAATATTAACAGTTCCTTTAGGACGTGGCGCTCTATCTAGATAGACAGAGATATGACTTACACTAATCACAACGGTAAGTCGGTAAGGCTTATGATTCACGTATGAGGCGCATTCTTTAGGAAATGCTTAGTTATCAGCCACAATCATGCACACTACCGGTAACGCACAATACTGCTCACTAATTTGCCGACCGTCAATGAATTTTATCATATATAAAGAGAATAGCAACGGACTCATGTAGGGCTTATCAAATAGCATTAAATTCAATACACACCACAATAATATAAGTCGCAATCGCTATATATATAACCCGCCTCTCTAACCTGTAGTGTATCAAGAAAATTGGGAAATTTGGGTTCTTTATAAATGTTCTCCAAATAATATTCAATCCACTGATATAAGATATGACAACAGTAAAAACATTAAGACGGTAGGTTAAGATATGATATGCACTGATATGGACCGATATGTGAGTTGTTATGAACCGTCGAACTGATAACAGTCATACGCTCTATAATCTTAAGCCTACTAATGTTTCTTGCTAGAGCCGTTGTTTCTGGCTTAGACAGCAATAACAACAAAGTATCAGTAAAAAACTGTAAGACTGAACAATCCCAGTATGATCGGCTCAAAGCTCCACATCGACAGAGAGAATCGCTCTGATTGGCTGAAGCCAAACAAAGAACCATGCGTCCAATGGCTGTTTCCATTTAAGCAACCAGCTGCTAGATGTCGTAATCTGAATCATCACGGCTAAGCTGTGTAAAAGTATTTGCCGTATTGCGGGTTTTTTGCCTTACCATGTCCGCTAAAACACGTATATAGCAGAATGACTTTTATGTCCGTTAAAACACCTGTAACGGTACCTTGCGGGCGAGGGGAATATATATACAGTTAGAGAACCTTTTTTAGAGTATTCCAGCGCCTGGGGGGAAACTGGATTGCGAAGCAAAGGGGCCAGTTATATCCCACAGAAGCTTTTACATCCCCTGAGCTAAACAAAGCCATATCGATTTAAACAGTAATACAGTAGTAGCACTATACATTAATTTAGATAGGGCAACAGACAACTGTCTAGTGTCCATTTGACAAATGGCACTTTGCATTTGACAGATGCACATTGAGACCCCGGTGTATATTATATTTTAAATGGCATTTGCATGTATATTATATTTATATAAATGGCATTTGCGTTACTTGTATGAACTCCATTTTATTACCATTACATTCACAATCACAGAAAACCTATAAATCACGGGAATATAGATCTATACAATGAATATTTAAAAAAATAATTTGGAAATTTCGACCTGCACGAAATATGGCAGTTGCTTAACTCCTATAAACTTCATTTCAAATCCATTGAATTCGCGATCACAGAACACCCATAAATCGCGGGAATAAAGGTCTAATAATGATAATTTCAAAATAATAAATTTTTATAATTTCGTGCAGCACCCAAATTTGGCGCCCGTACGAATAATACCTGTAAGGCCTCTGAACTAAACATTAGATATATTATACTCCAATCCACTTCCAAAAAAGCGATAAAGAATAGGATTTTGTATGGTTTTGAGCAACTTTATAATTTGCCCTAAAAAATTTTCGCCACTAATTGAATGCCACCCCAAATTATATGATTTCACACTAAAAAAATTATTTGGTTCAAAATATATTTTTTTAGCGCCAATTTACATACCCCAATTTTTTATATTTCTCTCACCAAAAACAATAATTCATCCCCAAAAACAATTATTCATTCCCCCAAAAACAATTATTCATACCCCAAAAACAATTATTTATTCCCCCAAAAACAATTATTCATTCCCCCAAAAACAATAATTCAATCTCCCTAAAATAATTACTTGTCAATCAAAAACAATTCTTCCAATACCAAATACTTTATTGAAAATTGAATTATACAAATTCATTCATCATTTATTTCCATAAATCAAACAAAATGTTTAATAATATAATACTGACGATCCTCGGATGAGTACAAAACAAAGACCCAATTATAAAGACCTGCATAATCTTGTGACATGTGTTAACTTTAGTATATTGTTTTAGTTCCCCCAACACGCCTCTGTAACCTGCTCCTTTACTAACCTGCTCCTTTAAATGGCAATGGGACCTAACGCTCTTTGGGTCCTAACGCGACTTTACCTCTTTGATTTGTACAGAACGGGCAATAAAGTTGGGTGTTTGTTTTTGACTCACCCGACGATCCTCGTACCAATAGTCTGCAACTGAGAGTCTGTAACTAAGAGTCTGTATATTTTGGTAGAATATTTGATTATTTTGGTGGAATAACCATTTATTTTGAGGGAATGTGTATTTATTTTGGGGAAAAATGTATTCATTTTATAATAACTTTATAATTACTATAAATTTATACTATATTTACACTAATATTAATACTAATACACTATATTTATACTAAATTTAAACTTTAAAAAGGTACATTTATATTTTTAAAGGAATTAAAGTACGGCCTCGAATACAAAAATTTCGCCTACACTTTGCCATGTCCTGTATAGCCTAAAGTTTAGGCCTTGGTGCCTGCCACCCATTGCTAGCAAACCAGGTAGATTGGCTTATATGTGCTGTGGAGCAGAACTGGTACTATCACACCCTGTGATTGGCTAATCTTATTGGTACAGATCATATGAAAGAATAAAGCCAGCTAGAATTCCAGCATTGCCTCAAATCAACGGCGGTTTATCTTGTGGTATAAATTCATAATAATTATTACTACATTTTAATTAATTTACTATTTTATTATATTCATATTATTATATACTTATTTTCAATTATTTTTCCAGATCCATGTTAAGTATTCTTGTTTAACCTAAAAATAAAATTTACGGAAGCAAGAAGTGAGGAATCAATTTAACCAAAACAATAAACGAAATAGAAAAACGATGCTACAACACTGAGAACTGTATAGCGTTAATATTTATAGAAACATACAATCTTTAATTTTTTTTAATATTTGTGATTGACAAACAAACGTCAATGTTGATGATTTAATTTGTTAATTTAATTCATAATTGTTTTATAATTTATTGGACACTATCTTCCACTTTGTTGTGTTACAAACTGGTCAACGACAATGCAGCTACCATCATACTTAACTACGTGTGTGCTACACGTCATCTTACTCACGTCTGCCACGCAATCGGTAAGTTATTTCATTAATACTCAATATGTTATCTTATTTAGCAACATTCTTTATTCTATATAGTTTGTGTCGTTATCTGCGCATTGCTGCCACGTACAGTAACATACTGCCACACAACCATCTCTCCACCTGCCTACATTTATCCAAGTGGCTATTGTCTGCGAGGAAGTGGTTATCTTATGTAATTGGTTCTTCTTTCCTTCAGCTTCTGCGCTTCCCATTTTTTAAAGAATTTTCAACTAATTGGATTTTTGGTTGTGTTTTTGATTGACAGCTTTTTACCCCCATCATATTTCTCTTCAGAATATTATTGGCTTTAGTATGCTTGAGATATTGTTTGTCATGGCATATTAAAATATATGTCGCCGGGGGTTCGAGCAGTGAACATACCAAAAATAATGAACAATATTCACATACATGCAATCATTAGCGAATTGTGTTTTAGGCGGAACGTTTTGACACCTTAGTTGTTATTGTAAGTATTTGGGCCCCTTATAAATCTCTCTAAACATGGAGGCACTATAAATAATAGCCGTACAATACAATAGGAATAAGTCCAAGCAAACTCTACGTAAAGTGATGTCTTGTATCTGTTGAAGTAAAATCCCTTTAGCAGTCCCATCCATTAATTAATTTGATGGATTTGTTATAAATTGCATGTTTTTCTCTTAAATGTTCGAAAAATATAGTAACATTTAAATAGATTGCAATTGAAGTTCTTTATCAACCAAATGTCATGTAAATTATGTTGATAATTATAAAAACCGTTGACAAGTAAGATAGACATAAATAATGTTGCTTTTACCTACATTAAGGGAGGAATTGGATAGCCAAATCAAAGAAGATAAGGTGAGTTAATTGCAGATAGGGTGAAGGGAAGGCCAGACTTGTATCAAAGGTGTACATTTATTGACAGGACACCCTGGCTGAGTGTTTATCAATTGGTACTTTGTAAGACGAACTTTACTGATTTACGGAACTTTATTTCCATAAATATATAACTAATTAATATAACCAAAATTGATTCGGCTGTTATGTACATGTAATTTGAGCGCTAAAACGTACACCACAATTAATTTTAAGCTCCAGTGTGGTGTGATCACGTAAGTGCTAATTAAATCTAACTAATTGTTATTTTTCTGGTTTGTGAAGCGGAACAATGCTAAGTTAGTACCCAAATAATATTCATTTAAAATAATCTGATTTGCTATTCTGGTCAACCCGAATGTTCCTCTCTCTTGTTAGTTGCCTGTTGTCAGTTAGGAAGGGTGCCACACTAACACAATCCAACCAATTTTGCTCCCCACCAGAGAAGCCTGGTTCCGATTACAGCTGTGTGGCATGAAGGTAGTTCCGTAGAGTAAACAGCTTAACGGAACATGCTTCATCCAAAATCCCTATACTATTGGAACATTTTGGTTCATCATTAAATTATATACTCTGGACATCAGGTAGTGGAAATGTTTGAAGATATTTCGTTCAAGTGCCAATTTATAATAGCCAACAAACATTCCGGGTGACATATGGTATGACGTCTAGAGTTAAGGCGCTGCATTATCTTTCCAAATGGCTAATTATGAGATAAACTGCTATGATTACAAATATCATATTGCACGTCCAACTGTCTTCTGCTAAGTAACCTTGTCAGTTGGACGTGATGGAGGTAGGAAAGTAGGTGGAAACTAAATTATTCAATGGTTTATCTCCTCTACGTGTAATAAATAGTAGCGAGAGGTTCTGTATTCGTCTGGGCGCGAGTGGATTGGTAAAAAGGGAGGCATGGCCTGGCCATCGACTATACCAAACCAGATTCAAGGGATCATTAAATTACTTACAGCTACAGGCAGCACCTAGAAAGTTTGCCAATTTAAAACATATGTCATCGTAGGTAACAAAAAAAAAATTCGTTATAAAACAAAAACATTATCAACTAAACCGTTTTCCTCAACAAGGACAACCTACTGTATTACGAAACCAGATCACGAGTGACAACAACTGTTATTCTTGGTTTCAGTAGTTTAAGCGGAATTCATGACTACGGAGTACTGCAATAAGTAGACCTCTATACTCAGCAGTCAGCATGCCCGTTAATCAAATTCGCACTCTGTATAGAGGAGTGGCCCCACACACACAGTAAAGTTCCCCAGTCAGCCAAGGTAACCAACATCTAGGCCTTCTTTAATCTCAGAGCATTCCTCTTGAGAACAAAGAACCGATTAATCGTTTTTGCGACAAGTGCCCTCTTCCTCAACTTAAGTTATTGAATGAACCATCAAAGGGTATATAGTACTAGAGACCCTCTCAGAGTAATGGGTTCTTTGTCGGGCTAACACTCCATATTGTGGGGCCCAGAATCCATCATTGTGACGCTCTTTCAGTTCAAGTGCAATATTAGCAGCTAGCCGTGATATTTACGCCTATGTATGCGGTGTGGTGGTGAAACTCCCAATCTAAAGTCCACGATCTATAAGCTAAAGTGAGGCACTTTATATAGAACCCCTTTATCCACTACATTAATGGGCCTGGCAATCTCATTCCATAATTAATAATTTCGCTTTACAATGCCCTGCATTCATCGGAAATATTTGAAACGCGCGAATAATATCACCTTACAAACGCCCCATTTGCAAATCCATGTCTGAAATTCCTTTCAATCGATATTTGTCTGTAACAATGGACGCCATTAATGATTCCTGGAACCACAATCGGCTCAATTATTAATTATTTCCGTACCATCTAAAGTAAAGTAAGGTTGGTATGCAAAATAGGATAAAGTACAGCCGTTAGAAAGATTCAAACCTGACCAAACGGTTGAAGGGTATGTAAATCATGCCTTCTATGAAGATACATTTATTCTGACAGCAACTTTACTGCTATACGACAGCCCCTGCTGGGATCTTACTAGAGAAGTCACCATATTCATAGATGGTACATACAACAGGAAGCTGAATAGGGTTTATTGCATAAAATACAATCATAATTAGAAATACGAGGCGCCTATACATTTTTGGGTAGTTGACGAGAATTGACAAAACCGAGCAGCACCCTTCATGCACAACGGATGAGTCTCGCCAGTTACTGCTAATGTAGAACTGATCACCCTGTACATGATTTAGTTCTTTGGTAATCAGAAGGCGAGAAGGAACATGGCGGTCTAATATTATCATTCCGGAAACATCTGCTAAACCACACAGGTCTTTATAATGCAGCTGAATTGGGTAGGTATATGGCTGATCGCGAACTACGGAGCTGTTGCTTTGAGAGAGGGCCGGCAATGAATCGTAATTATGTGGCTATAGGGCTGGCTGGACTCTAGACGACTAGAAAATGTTTATATCAATCCAGTGAAAAAATACATTCTATAATAATTGGTCTGCTGCATTGCGGCTGCACATTGAGATGTCCTTGCTTAACAATAAATCTGTGCTGCACCATGCAATCCACAATGGACATTATCCAATGCAGCATGCATTAAGAATATCATACAGGATTATCGAAAAAATTGCTCGCGACAACTCCCTAACCCCCATGACTTTCGCGAGATTACTCGCATCTTCAAGGCCAGTGTCCTTTAGGAGGCGTCTCACGAAAGTCATGGGCTGCCCACCATGCTTATTTTCTCCATCGGGGCTGTCAAAGCACAAGATTGTGCACTGGCTGGTCCTCACGGCGGAAATAATCTCCTAATGCAAAACGTAACAAATCGCGCGAAAATTATAATATTATTTTACAAACTCAGTGAGAGTCACCATTTTCTTTAGAGGTAAGATAGGGGAGGGGGTGCATTATTTACAAACTTTGTCCTTTATATTACTGCAGGCAGAAGATGATTGTAACCGAGACCGAGGTTGTGAGAACCGTAGATACAGGCCAGTCTGTGGTTCAGACGGACAGACCTACGCCAATAAGTGCGAACTCAAACGGGAGAAATGTCTGGACAACCCAACGCTACACTTCCGATCCACTGGAGTCTGTCCAACTTCCGGCCCATGTAAGTCATCTGCATCCCTCTTAAACTAACAGTAAAAGTACGTAAACATATACTACAATTCATCATCGATACATTTTAATTGAATAAATTATTTTAATATAACTTTACTTCGATTTGTTTTAATAAAAGGAGACAGGATATTATAACATCAAATAATATTATCATAATAAAAATATTCAAATATTATTATCAAATATTATTTTTAAATAATAATAATATTTAATTATTATACTGTATTTAATTTTTAAGTAAACGAAAATTAATTGTTCCAGATAGGGGGGAAACTGGACGCAATGAAAATGCATCCCTCTCGCAATAACGCAAATAACAGCTGATTACTCTCACAAATAAAACTGTAACCTGTTCTATTGTGTTTAGTTTATTGTTTTGGTTAAAATAACGTGCCACTGTAACCTGCTCCTTTCCCTAAATTGAGAATTTAACATTGAGGCGGGATATTAATTCACCAAGGCTGGTTTTGCGTCGAGACCCCCCCCCCCCCCCCCCCCCCCCCCCTGTCCCCTGTCTCAATAATTGTTTCTAACTTCCAATGAAATGAATCGAATGTAACTGTAATGGAACTAATGGAACTGTATCGAAGTACAAATATTTCTATAGAAAGTACCAAAATAGGATTTCGTATTGTCTTCTGTAACTGAATTAACGCAAAGATGCAATAATATTTAATATTGAAAGGCGGTTGACTAAAATAAATACGCGTTTCTGCTTATGAAATAAAATTTCGTACAACACGGCCATAAAAAAGTAAAACATATTCACCAATTGGCTTAGCTTCGTTCTGGTTAGTTTATAGCAAACTTACTGTTACCCTATAAAGTATTACTTTATTAGCCATGAGATAAATACTAAATGACTACATGTTCCATTGCAGCTCTAAGTAAGTGTCAGATCCAACGGACATCGGCCCAGACATTCGCAAGAGATACCGGTAAACGGGCCTACCTACCCGAGTGCAAAGCCGACGGTTCATACAACCCAGTACAATGCCACATACAGTACTGCTGGTGCGCAAACGAGAACGGTAAACCAGTGGCTGGATCCAGTGTCAAAGGAACCACACCAAAGTGCTCCACAGGTTAGTTAGTTATTTAGTAGGAACAAAATAATAATAAATTGGTAGTTGGGGCAGGTCACCGGGCGATATGGTCTTGGGGTTCTGCTGGGGAATTAAAGACTCAAGACTGTATAAAAGTTACGAATGTTGTTCAACCTTGGGTGTGTGTGTGACGAAATCCGTGCATTTCAGCTAACAGCCAAGGAAAGATTACCTCCATGTTAATACTTTAAGTATTAAGTATTTTAGTGGGCGGGTATAGATAAGCCACTATGATACAATGCATAGGCGACGAACCATTACATTAACTTGTTACCAAACCTGCATATTAATCTAAGTACATACATGTATTATATTATAAGGGCGTATCGTTTATTAAGGGCAGTGACGCGACCTTGGAAGTGACGCAGAGTCGCCACCTTTTAATAACAAATATGCCGTGTCGACGGACACCTAGGGAGTGACCAACAATAAACCCGCCTTAGGAGCAAATAATAGAGTGCTTGTTCACTGTCAGAAATTAACAACTCCCAATATAATTCGAGAATTTTGTGGATAAGCTTTTGTTATAGAATATAATATGAATAATAGAAATTAATATCAAGGTTAAACCAGTTACTCAAAAGAACTAAAGTTCTTGCCAACCCCATCTGAACTAGTTTAAAAAACCAATATAAAAATCCAATGTAAGGAAAGGGAAGGATTTCCAATAATCGCAATTCATAAATCGACAATATCGATGTGGAAACGACAACAAAATACATTTTACTGTCACATCAATTTTGTTTATAAGCATATTATATATTTATATATTACATAATAATTACTAATAATAACACATGTTATTATATATATATTCTACATATTTAAATACTAATACTAAACCATATTATATTCTACATATTTAAATACTAATACTAAACCATATTATATTCTACATATTTATAATAATACTATTGTAGCACATATTATATTAAAAGACCAATTAATTATTGAAGACTAAACTATGAAGACGAAAGACTAATGTGAGAAATATACAGAACTAATAATATATAAAAGTGAAAAATTAAGTGAAATAAAACAATCTAAAAATAATAAAATTGTTCGCTAGAAACAATTATCTGTATTAGTAAATGTATTGAATTATTACTGCATAAATATGAGTTAGGTCGGTTTACAACTAAATGGGTAGAACTTCCTTATATAATTATTGAGTATGCAATCAACTAAGTTGTCTATAGGTTTAATTATAAACGGAATGGCCAAGAGCCCAACAGCAGTCGTGTTCCATTTCACTGCAGGCGACGGAGAATGAAGTTTGGAGAGTTTACAGAGGAACAAAGTCGTCAAAGCGCAGATACGGTTGATAGTAAAACCCGGTATTACTACAGACGCCATACCCTGCCATAAAAGAGTATCAGAAAACGCTACAACAGGCCGCATCCATATATCTGAACTGTTTGAGCTATCCGAGTGCTTTATATTGGTAGCAGCCTTGGTGGCTTTATCTGCAGCATCAGCCAGTACATACCCACTAGCTACTAGGTAGCTGAAATGTACCAGTCGCACATTAACTAAAGGGCGGAATGACTCCCCGACCTCATTGGAGTAGCCTAGGTATCGGATAACAGTGTCGCGATATAAGTCTGGAGCGGCAATGTCGTCCAACGTCATTTACATAAATCGAATTGTCTGTGTGGTCTGGTCCCGACACACAATAATATGGTAATCAAAAATCAATTACGACAAGACTGCTTGAAGAAGTACATGCTGATTTGAGTTGATGGCTGTAACTTGTATTAATGATGGCTAAATGGATATCAATGTTACTGTAGGGCCTAGCGCCTAGCTGCCTAGCAGCCTAGGCCTACTACTGTACTATACCACTGTACAGTAGGCCTTCATACATAAATAGATATTTAGGGCCACAACCACTAGGATGCACCAATGGCAACGATGGCTGCTTGCCTATCAGTGCTGCCATATGGTAGTCGGTACCACTGCGCTGTCCGATCGGCAAGCATGGCAAGTGAAATCAGAAACACTAGAAAACTCCGCAGCCGCACGGTACCTACCATACTGCCATAGGCCTAAGGTACAAATGCACCGGTACCTGTACCGGCTGAACGACACACCTCACAGCCTAAGATTCTGAGGATTGACATTGACCCTGTGACCAGTAGGCCTACCGGTAGTACTTTTTACACCAGACTTACTTCTGCCGGCTAACACTGTAACACCACAACTTATTGCAATTTATTTACAAATAAAAAACTGCTGATTGTGGGCCAAGCCACAACATAAGCAAAAGGCTTTATTACCCAGTGTCATAACGTCAGTACCCAGTACGCCTGGCCTATACAGGATGTATAAAAATCGCTCCCTTCTTTCTGCCTTTCCCACACTTTCTAACTCCAAACAAATTTTCAAGATTTTATGCACTACACACTATTCTTAATTAAAGCAATATTCAAATAACATAAGAACGATGACCTATGAAAGTAACTTTCCTCCATTAACTTTCAACATGTTTACTTTACTTGAACTTCATTAATTATTTATAATTTTTCTACGACGCATTACGTCTTTTATTCAGATACGAATGTGTTCGATATTCACTGCTTCTTAGTTCAATAGAGATTGATCCAATAGAGATGTTAAGACGTATATGATAAAGGTGTACTGCATAGTGCATAATGCTTATACAGTATAATCAATACGCAATATTTATTAAGGATGTAAATCCATCGTCCCATTTCCGTTCAGCCTCGCTCCTAGCATTAATTAAACAATAGCGCACCGGGGAGAGACCATACAATAACGATAATATGCAGCTGCGAAATCAGTCCAACATGCACTTCCATACCTCTCCGGAAAACAGATACACTCGATAAAATCGTTATACCTGCAAAGGGGAGGGGAAACCTTAGAATAACGCAGCGTAGGAAAAGGAATCAATAATTCTTATCTGTCCGATGCAGGGCCTATTTCACCCCATAATCGTATATCTGACTCCATTAAACAAAAAACATGAAGCCTCATTGAAAGATTAACAACAGACCAGGGATTTACCGGTACACATAAAATCAGACTACTTACTTTCAGTGCGGTCCCCAGGGGAAACTATAGTACTCATTTACAGTACCTACTATTTGGGGATACAATATGGCAGAGTCAGAGATGCGCCCTTCTTGGTGGGATCGAACCCACGACCTCCTGAGTGATGTGAATTGAAGTCAACGAATTTAAACTTTTGTGATTGAGCCGTTTTCCGTGTGAATGTGTAATAAATAATGGATACCAAATTAAAATATAAATGATTTATGTACTCGGGAATAATGATTACGAATTTAAGTTTATTTAACTTTACAGTAAAACACAGAAAGAACACAATGGCCGAAGATGGCTAAAATTTATCTATCCCATGCTTGGTGACTCAATTATATGTTTTTTTTTTATAAAATTAACTTCCACTTAACCTTAAAATTTCTTAACTTAAAACGTCATTTTTAGAAGAGAAACTGCCTTCGCGAACCAGCCGGAACCAGTGCAACGCCCCGGAACGCGCGAGATTCCGAACCAACGTTATCAACATGTTCCGACTCGACTATATCCGGCAGCACCCACAGCATCCGAGCTCACCGGTTGTTTCAAGCAGAGACGTGGCGGCCTGGAAGTTCGAGCAACTCGATCTCAACGGGGAGTCCTTCTTGAACAAGGCGGAGCTCCGGACCATACGGAGACTAATGAAGAAGGCCGCGCGGCCACGGAAGTGCGCCAAGGAGTTTACTAACGATTGCGACTTCGATAGGGACAACTTCGTGTCGCAAGGGGAATGGTTGCTCTGTCTGGGTGTCGGTTAGTGTTGTGGAATGGTTGCTCTGTCTGGGTGTCGGTTAGTGTTGGGGAATGGTTGATGCTAAGTCTGGGTATCCGTTAGTATTGGGGAATGGTTGCTCTGTCTGGGTGTCGGTTAGTGTTGGGGAATGGTTGCTTTGTCTGGGTGTCGGTTAGTATTGGGGAATGGTTGCTCTGTCTGGGTGTCGGTTAGTGTTGGGGAATGGTTGCTCTGTCTGGGTGTCGGTTAGAGTTGGGGAATGGTTGCTCTGTCTGTGTGTCGGTTAGTGTTGTGGAATGGTTGATGCTAAGTCTGGGTGTCGGTTAGTATTGGGGAATGGTTGCTCTGTCTGGGTGTCGGTTAGAGTTGGGGAATGGTTGCTCTGTCTGTGTGTCGGTTAGTGTTGTGGAATGGTTGATGCTAAGTCTGGGTGTCGGTTAGTATTGGGGAATGGTTGCTCTGTCTGGGTGTCGGTTAGTGCTGGGAATGGTTGTTCTGTCTGGTTATATGAACCATGAACTGTTACATAGTAATAAGCTGAACAGATGAATTAATTAGTAATGCCATATGGGAATGATTGGTTACTTATTCGAACACTATTCAGATCTTTTTCGAAAGCTTATCCGTGTAACCACGGATAATTAATTTACTGTACAAAGGCCTAGGCAAAATACTAGCTAATAAATGTATTTTATTAGTGTCGCAAGAAAATGCGTATAACTTTTTGTTTATTACTGCTAATTATTATATTCAATAATTATATTTCAGCATTCACCAATCCCGGAGTCATCCTCAATACCCCTCCTGGTTTGTTCACATCTCGAGATACATATTTCCTGCTTAATCACTCTGACGGTTTTTCATACATTTCTATTTATGCTCGATATAATTTATACCTAAATTGGAACATTATACTGTAAACCTATGTATTTGTACTACAGGGAGGCTGACTTCCTGCGAAAAAGGGTTTGGCGCAAAAAAAAATTGCATAGGCAAAGGCGAAGAGTCAGAATCAATTTATACTGTGTGATTTTCTTGGACTGATGTAATTTTTTTAATATTTCTTAATTATCACTAACATAAACTTTTAATTAACAGCTAATGACTTTACTGATGTCTCAATATACATTAATTTTTATACTGTAGGCCTACATCGAAACTGGGTGAACTTATAGAGGAACCTCAGTATATTTTGTGTAAAGTAATGGGTGTGTGTGTGGATGGATATACAGTAGAATACCGATATATGACAAAAATAACTCAAATACTTTCTGATATTAGTTTATAGATCAACACTTTGCTTTACTGTACTTGAATAAATTGTAGGATTACAATATTGTGTGTGTTTAGTGAAGTATATCTATTCATTGTTGGTTTAGAGAGTGCTACATGAATGAAAACGAACAAGTTTTATAGAAAACTATATAATAATATTTTCCTTTAAGTGTGCAACAGACAGCAGCTTACTGATATTGTATATTATTAGTTAGGGCTATGCTCGGCTGTGTATAAACTGTTAGTAGGCCTACAGTATATGGCAATACTACGATATCGAACTAATCCAACTCCACCTTATCTCAGAGCTATTGTATACTATTTGATTAGTTATCGATTTTTATCATTCTCCTAAACTAACTAGTTCACCTATCTACTCTACTCTCTCTCTCTTATGAACTTCTGCAATCTGCCCCAATTTCTTTCAACCAAATCCTTCTGGGTTCAGTTTATCATTCAGTTCCATATCTAATCTTTTATTTATGATTTTATGTATTTTTATATGAAACCTTTTCATCTGCTTTTGTTTATGTTGTTATTCCAAATATATTTTAAACAGATATAAAGCTGATATTGCATCATTATTATTGTCGGATATTCCTAAACCGAGACTCCCATGCGAATAATACCGAGTCGTTAATAATATTTAACTTTCGTGACACGAAACTTACATTTATAAAAGCTAATAAATTGATTATTTCTTTTGAGTATTGTATTCTGACGTTGTTGATTTTACTTACAATGTATGAATGAACACACTGAGTTAAGGTGACCAAACCTCCTTGCACTATTGTTCACGTTATGTGGTAATTAATTGAATATACAACCCATGAGTTCATATTGTACTGTCGTGTGCAATGGGAAGTCAACATTAATATTAATAACCTATGCGAAGCGCAAGTAATTCCTACTATTGTTCAAGGCATTGAGAGTAACAATTCTGGTAATTCGATTTCATTTTGTTTGATTTAGTTTGACAATGTTCTACCTAATTGCGGTTATTCAAAGTAAAATCCCCAAGTGAGAGCTCTAAACTGTGCGGTAGTAACAGTACAATAATAACAGCTGATTAATATTAGTATCGGAATAATATTAATTGGCAGACAGCTCGAAAAAATGTATGTATGGTATGAAGTTTAATGTTTGAGTTATTGAAATCGGTAAATTTTAACATAATATACTATTTATTACAGCAACTACAGATTCTATACGAGAAGAAAGGGGGTGGGGTCAGTCTGCTATCCGACCTACTACTGATAACTCCTTATTGGGCGAGAACGGTGTATCAGCTAGACCAATTGTGGTCGGAGGTAAGCTGCATCTATCTGTTACTATGGTATTTTGTAAAAATAAAGAAACTCACCTAAAACATAGCTCTCATTTTTTATCATTAAACTTCTAAATTCAAATTTGTTATATTTTGTAGCAACTATTTGCCAGATGTACATGAGTACCAGTTAAATAACTGGGAGCAAATCTTGCTTGGGATAGGAATAGCGCCCACCCCTACCCTCGGGTAGCAGCTATCGAAAGAGGAGCCTTCGGGTCGCCTCCGGCTTCGGCCGACTGTTTGCTTGCTTATTTGCCAGATGGTCGGGGAAACTGGACGCAATAAAAATTAATCCCTCTCCAGGGGAATTCGACGCAAATAACAGCTGATTACTCTCAAAGATAAAACTGTAACCTGTTCTATTGTTTAGTTTATTGTTTTGGTTAAAATAACGTGCCACTGTAACATGCTCCTTTCCCTAAATTGAGAATTTACATTGAGGCGGGATATTAATTCGCCAAGATGGGATTTGTGTATAATTGTGTATAATAATACAACACTTTACAGTTTATAATTAATGCAATGCAATAGGTTGCATTGTTATAGACGTAACCGTAACTTAAAATTCGAACACATTATTGCAGAGCCATTGAATTGCTTAGAAGAACGCGAACGCCAACTCAATACGAAGAAAGACTTTCCGGAAACGGAAACATTTATTCCACAATGTACATCAGAAGGAAAGTTTAAGACAGTACAATGTCACGAAGAAACTCTCTACTGCTGGTTAGTAACTCTTAATGTTTCATCTGTTGTCTCTTTCCCTTTATATACAGCCTTGTTCCCTTAACATTACCTTACTAATCCCATCCCTCCTTGCCTTGGAATAGATTAAATAATCTATTCCAAGAGGGATGGGATTACTCAATATTGATCAATTGGGAATTGGCTAAATCCGTTGCCTTAAATTCACCTCTCTCATGAGGTCGTGGGTTCGATCCCGCATGGGTGCCAGGGCAATTTTCATTTAGGTATGAATGCTCTAAAGTGACCAGCCAGGGCGCATCTCTGCCTTGCATCATCTGCCTTGCTAAATGAATGCTGGAGTTTCGTAGGGAAAATATAGTTATGGAGGGACCGCACTGGAAATAGGTCGTAAGACTTTAAACGTAATCCGCCCAAATAAAAATTTACTTTGCTGTAATACTTTTTTGTTATTTAATTTAGGTGTGTCAATAAAGTTGGTATCCCAATATCGAATACGGCGGTCAAGAAAGACTCGTTGACAGACCCAGACCCTGATTGTAGGGACATCGTGAAGAAACATTGGTTGGACTGCCCCTTGGAGAAGGCGTCCGAGTTCATGGTGGAGCTCGAACGGTTTATTAGAGGCCAATTAATAGCCGCCAATGTGTCGCAAGCAAACCAAATGGACGACGAAACAACGCTCAAACAAAAGTACGTCAATTAAATTCAAATGTTGACTAATACTGACCGTTATACCAAAGCTTGACATGTGTTACACACGCCAGCTGGTTAATACGCGATTGGAGCAAGTTTGGAGTGCTGCTTTTCCATTTTCCGGCACGGCCTCTTGAGAAAGCGACCTGTCTGGGGTCGAAACGTGATTCAAGCCCCTATTTAAATATTTAAACAAATTAAATAAAGGTCAATTGTAACTCCATATAATGGCGTAGACAGCTTTAAATAAATGGAAAAGGGACTAATTAACTGGAATATATAAATGGAAAAGGGACAATATACTATTTATTAGTATCGTTAATATCGCATTTATATTTTACAGTGCGACAGAAATTAGGCTGGAATTTGAAGCCGGAAGTCTTTGGAAGTTCCATTCGTTGGACACAGACAATGATGGAATCCTGAGTCGTAAAGAAACCAAAATGTTAAAAAGAGAGATTGCGAATACACTGACACCTAGGAAGTGTGCCAGGGGGTTCACTAGCTACTGCGACATGGATGGGAACAATGTTATAACGCACGAAGAATGGTCAAAATGTTACTGGTATGCGATAGGTTAGTGAACTGGGCAGTCTAACACTGTTGCTACTGGTTAACTGGTACCGGTATGCGATAGGTTATAGTGAACTGGGAGGTCTTACACTGTTGCTACTGGTTACTGGTACCGGTATGCGATAGGTTATAGTGAACTGGGAAGTCTAACGCTTGTTTTTCTTCTTGTGAGGCGAGCCACGAAAGTAAGCAAAGTGTGTCTGTTGTTCTGTCGCGTCCAATATTTGAACGTTAATAACTCAGCCAATCTTCGATAAATCTAACCAAACTTGGTACACATAACACATGTTGTTCGGCAAAAATTTGTATATTTTCCAAGTAGAATTTACGTGTGGCCTTCGAGAAGCTAAGATAAAAGCAGTTAATTAGTTAATTAAGTTGATTACGGTAAAAAACAGCATCTTCAGCCTGACCTTTCATGGAAAGTAATTATAATTAGGATAAGATATAAGATTTAAATAATTATACTTAAAAATTACACAGCTGTAATCTCCAAATCCAATTCCATTATAGTTTTTAATTAGTTCAAGTGATTTGCTTTAGGAAATGTGGTTTTAATTGATCTAAACATTATTAACTTATTAAAATGCTTCTCGCCAGCTCAGCTACTTCCATCTCCCCATATAAGTATGTATGGATTATTCCATGACGTTCTTGCTATTGCCTATGCTATCCCAACTCAAATATTTGAGTAATAGCTCGGGGTGGGGTGGGGTGGGGAGTAATTACAGGCAGCGAAAGGAGCCAGACACCTTTTTGCCAGACACCTTGTGCTTATTGTTTATTTCGCAAAATTATTGGCTTGTGTATTTAATGGTAATTACTCTTTATAATTAGCCAAGTAATTTCGTTGTGGGATTGACATGGTCAATTAATTTAATGATATTTCAGTATCAATACTACATCATCATAAAATAAGTTTTAATATTTCTTACAAATTGTGTCGCCTCCGCTGAAATATCTTACTTAAAAAAAATTATCTGTCAAAACCTGCCTGTCATCAATCCTCTGTGCGGCTTTGGGTTGGGCAGCATCAAGAGGGGGGTTGATGGGGAGAAACTTTAAACTATTATTAAATTTTTTGGCGGTTTGGTTGAATTTATTAAATACCGATTTTGTGATAGAATCGCTCAATTGTAATATGCATCTCATAACCCCGCCTCGTGCTGCGCGAAGGCCCCACCAACGTGTAAGTCAATATTTTTGATGAGCTCCCGAGCCTGGTAAGCTATTGTATAGGTCTTTATAATTTTTTAACTGTCATGTATCTGAAACCTACTTCGCAGCAATCTATGAAATTTAGTGGAATTTCTTAGATTACGACTTGGCATTATGGAATCATGTAGCCTTCCTGGTGCGGTTGCTTAAAAAGAAAGAAGATAATATTGAATGCGATTTAATTTTAACTTTACAATATTATCGAAATAATTATTACAATTTATTCTAGAATCAAGAAGAACATTGAGGCGTAACATTGTACAAGATCCAGGAGATATTCTAAAAGAATCGTGATCGGATGAAGCCTGATTGTTAAATCCTGATTGGTTATCTCAATCGGCACTCAATCGCGATTGGTTGACAACCAGCGAGGTACAATAGCTACCCTGTTGAGGGGCTCCATTGATGCAGATGAACAGATAATATTAAACGTGCTCCCATTGAAACTAATATTGAAACTAATTATTGTAGCGTTACATTCTTAAAAAAAGGCTATTAATTTTAAATTTCCCGCCATTGCCTGGCTGTTTGTCGTATAAATAAATGAGTTAGTTTTAGCGATAATTTAATTTATATTAAGTATTATTATATTAGCCAACAAACAACAACTAACCATTCGAACTAAACTTATATTATATTATTATTGTAATAATTTATGCTTTGTTAAATATTGATATGTCTGTATTTTAAATCTCTTTTTTTTACCATTATACGTTTAAGGTATTAACTAACTACATTTATATCACAAACTTTTTATTAACATGGTGGTAGGTTGAAATTACTGCGAATTAATATTGTACACTGGTAACTAAATGGTAGCTAAATGAGTACTGAGTTTCCTCTGGGGAGTATAATAGGTCTTGGGGGACCGCACTGGAAATAATTATTGAGACTTTGTGGGTAATCCCTGGCCTAACGGACGATTTTTTTGTATCACAATCCATCATTCGCTCACTCGTTTCATGAAATCTTGGCGAACTTCGAGTGTATCATACTATACCATCTTGGTCAGTAACTTCTGTCATCCGTGATATATGCCGTTTGGCCCTTTCGGCCCAGAAATGTGAGTATTAGGCGTAAGAGACAGGATTAAACGGGCGCAATGAAGAATGTCGTACAGTAGGATGATGTATGAATGAATACGTTCGAATGTACTGTCGATGGACAATTGTCAGACTAAAAGGAGCTGAATACTTTCAGTTTACATAGTGAATAATGTATAAAGCAGAATGATTCTACCTAACCTACCGCATGGTGAGTCCGTAACACGTCATTTGGGATATGTATGTTAGCCAGTATCGGACAGTGGTCAGGGAAGTTGCCGACTTGGTCTTTCCCTAATACATTTCCAGACATAGACACACATGAACTTTTGTTTCGCAATGTTTCTGAGTGTGTTCCTCAACTTATTGCTGACCCCCCCCCCCCCTGTACAACTAGGAAAGGAATAGGAAAGAAGGACGCTAAATAAAATTAATAAAATGATAGGAATAAAAGCGAGGTAGAACGTAATGGCACTCCCGGCGTACTAAGATTAGCATCGTGATTGGTTGGCGCGAAACATAACTAGATGTGGTCTGGTAAGGTCTTTTAACAATCCGAGAGTCGACAATGAATTAAAAAATATAAAATAAGTCACTACCCGAGCTATTTCCAATTATAATTAATTAATAATATTGTCGTATTACACCATGACCCGTAATATAGTGTCATCTGATGACACGGACCCCCCCCCCCCCCCCCCCCCAATTTTTTCTACAAATCTTTATCATATTGTTTGAAATTTGAAACACAACTAGTTCAACTCACCGTGGTTGTTACCATGAAGCCGGAATTTTCGATTTCGCCTTTAAATTTTATTTATAAGCGTTTTAAAAAAGTGTCTTTTGCGAAATCGCACCCTCTGTATCATTGCCATTCTTCACTTTAGTCGTAATTTTTTCACATCAATAGAAAGCTTGCGTTGCAAGGATTCCAAATATGTAACAATATCTGAATTTCGTTGAGAAACAGCTGAGAAATAGGCACTCAAAGAATGCAAGAATTATTGTTCACTGCAGGCCATTTATTCTATTTAATAAATACACAAAATTCTGGAACAATTTGTTTATTATTTATTTAATTTAATTTTTTCATTTAATAATTACTGTATGAAATATGATTGTTGAAATGTTGATTTTAAATTTGAATTTCTTTAATGTTAATTTTTAACGTAAATTTTTTACAGTAATTATACACCAACAATTGACAAAAATTTGTTTATGTATGATTAGCTATGCAATATAGATATCGTATAGGCATTCCGCTGTTACCTACCAACTCATAAAAGCAGTGATGAGTCAGCAATGAGACCTACGGCTGTCCGGGTTCTTCCACTCGCAGTTTCCTGAAGGAGATCGGCGACCGTATACGTAGTGTCACCAACGAGCCGCGGTCGCACCGATTCCTCCTACAGAGGCTCCTCATTGCCATTCAGATCGGCAATGCCGCTTCGATCTTAGGATCGATTAGGTCCACGGACGAGGGTCTGTTGGATCTCGTCTCCTAGGCTCCTCCACTTGCGTTCCCCACTCCCTCTATCCCATCTCCCCTCCCCCTTATAACTCTTATTCCCCCGCCCCCTTTTGGCTTTTAGTTTTTGGTTTTAGCTTTTGAATATATTGTCATGTTTTTTTTAATAAATGCTTTTTGTTTTTATTTTTTAAATAAAGTAATTATCAACAGTCAGATAGAATAAGTTAAAATAATGGAATGAGTCAAAAATAATTATGTTTTCCGTTTTATAAGTATGAGATGCAGCAGTTGCACTAGGGCACCGTGGCTATATTATGTTATCAACAAGCAATCTCATCAAATAATTATGGACGCAAACCCTTCAATCAACTCATAAAATAAATAACACGTTCTAGAATTTTGTGTATTTATTAAATAGAATAAATGGCCCGCAGCGAACAATAATTCTTGCAATCTTTGAACGCCTATTTCTCAGCTGTTTCTCAACGAAATTCAGATATTGTTACATATTTGGAATCCTTGCAACGCAAGCTTTCTATTGATATGAAAAAATTACGACTAATGTGAAGAATGGCAATGATACAGAGGGTGCGATTTCGCAAAAGACACTTTTTTAAAACGCTTATAAATAAAATTTAAAGGCTAAATCGAAAATTCCGGCTTCATGGTAACAACCACGGTGAGTTGAACTAATTGTGTTTCAAATTTCAAACAATATGATAAAGATTTGTAGAAAAATTTGGGGGGGGGGGGATCCGTGTCATCAGATAATGACACAATATTACGGGTCATGGTGAATTTATTTACTATAAATCTAAAATAATGTATACCGAAGGTAAATAAGTAATAAATTAAGTCTACATATTTATTACAAAGGGAAGTAAATAATTAATTCATCAATATATACAGTCTGTACAAATATATACATTATTTACAAAGGTAAATCTAACTAGCCATATATTTACAAACCAAATTCTAAATTATTGGAATAAAAGTACAGCACTAAGTAATAAATTGGCGAAATGAACAAAAGTTACAAACTAAAATAAATTTTTTTTTTGTTCAGTTCATTAAATCGGAACTAATGAGTCACACATTGTATTCTCAGTCCAAACAACTATAATTATTGCCGCCTTCCATGGCTGTTTGTGTATAGTAAGTAGCTTGATCTCATTAACAACTGCTCCCCTACAATAATCTGGTCATTGCTTCGTATTGCGACGCCACAAGTTCCGACTGACAAACTTATTGCGATTTAACTCCGTTTTCTGAAAAGTATTAATTCGTAAAATAATTGTCGGCTTGTTTACGGTAGTATTTAAAAAAAAAAAAAATCTTACAGTTACACATCGACAGCCTATTTTCAGCAGATGTTCTTATTATTTATTTATCTTATAAATAATTTACTTAATTTGTGCTTCCCTGTGTATCCCAACTTGGCGTAGTTGTTTATTGAATTATTGTTAGTTGTGTAAGGGAACGGAAAGAGGAGTGGGTAGCTCAGTTGGTTGAGGGATGCGCCTGCAAACTATTGTTAATAATTGTTAATAAATGATTGTTATATATTGTTAATATAAGGTTTAAATTTCCCCCTTAACTTACCAAGCAAGTTGGCCGAATCCGGAGGCGACCCGAGGGCTCCTCTTTCGATAGCTGCTACCACAAGTTAGGGGTGAGCGATACTCCCAAATTTTGCTCCCACTAACTTAACTGGTCCTCATTTTGTCGACGTCAGTGTATCAAAGGCTGATTGGACCCAGGTAGATCCCGAACCTACTACCAATAGATTGCAGGCCCGGCGCTCTACCAACTGAGCTAACCCTCTTTCTTACATTCCATCTTGTTTTCTCATATGTTTGTGGGTGGACTCCTAATTAATAACTTCAATAGTAACTCACCCAATGTTTTTCCCTGATACAGAGGTGGTGGTGGATGATTTCTTGGTAGTAACATTTGAACCACCAGATGTCTTCCGTGAAGGTGGAATAACACCGGTAGAATCGCGTCTGTAACAAAATAGTTATAATAATTTATTTGGCGCTAAAATTAAATTGCACGTAACGCTAATCAAGCATTTAAAGGAAGATTTTCTACGGTTAACACTTTGTGAGATGATAATAATAATTTAGTACATGGAAAAAAAGTAAATTTTTTTTACTATTTTCAAGGAATTTTACTTACCGTGCGGAAGAGTTATCCGAGAGAGTAATGAAAATATATGATGACATTTTTCGCATGTAATATAGAATTTTATTCATAAAGTGGTAATGTTTTGTTGCTAAATTTTCTTTAATAAAAAATACAAAGAAAAGTACAAAATACAAAATGTATTTTTCCTATTTATAAAGCTACCAAAAATCAATTTTCTGACATTTTAACTCAATGATATTATGATATTTTACTATGAAAACTGAGTATGGATAGCTTCGTTAAGGTCGGTTCATTTTAATTGCATACTCTTGGGGCTTTTATATGTAATATCCTATGTAGAAGGATTAGTAGTACCACCTGGGTCACAAACATGCACAGCTACCAACCCACCCCATCCAACATAAGTTTTATCCTATTTATCAATATATTTTTTAATATTTTTGTTGTGCATTATTTGTTTGTAGTAAGGAGACCCTAAAGGGACAATGGGGCGTATGTAGTCTCTTCGTGAGAATGTGCCACTCCGAAGTGATCACTACTTTATTTAGTATACGCCCCATTGTCTAGGCGGCCTATTATATATTTTTTTTACTAGAGCGCTCTATCGTACAGTAGATAATTTTTGATTTGATTGGTTGGGCTGGTTTGGCGGGAAATTCAAAATGCCTGATCTCGTCGATAACATGTATGTGTACAATTCAGCTCTAGGTAGATACAAATTTTGTCTAATTCCTTGTTAACTTGTCAAAATTATTATTTATTTAGTATTTTGTTAACAAAAATGTTGCTATAGGGACCTATTATGCACGCACCTCGTTACATTTTTCCCAATATATTATTAAATACAGAAATAATCATTACCGGTACCGTACGCGGTACTCTTATATTATTTATTCTGACTGTCTGTCGTCATACTTGCTCTACTAATTGTTTTACTCTAATATTTTCTTATTGTATTTGGTCTCTGTGAAATATAAATAAGTTTAAATATGATTTAAGTAAAGAATTTAAATTTTGTTTTCGGTTGTGTCATATTGCTTAATGTCTGATGTTCCTAATGTTTTATTAATCATTATTGGTTTATTTAATATTCTATAAATGAAAGGGATTGTTATTGTCCATAGTGGAGCTGGACGTGTTGCTATTAGTAACGAGCCCTCATCCAATCGGCTGTGTTCCCGTGCTTGCATCGCCGCGTCTGGGGTGTTGCGATCCGGTGGGAGTTGCGAATCCGCGGTAACCGCCGCCATTGTTATCCTCGAGAACTCGTCGCAGACGAATGCAGGAGTGGGTTCGAGTTTAACGTCCGTCGGCTCGGTAGAATGCGACGCCTCGCTGTCGGTATCCGACGGTGGATGCGGCTGCGTGGCCGCGGTTAGCGGTGTAATGAACCCTATAGAGTTAGCGGAGTCGGTGCTGGCGCGGCAGGGCGAGCGGTTGACGTTGGGGAGGGTGAGTCCGATGGTTGTCTGTGGCGACGGGGCGCGGAGATGGGCCCTGGAAGTTGGCTTGTCGGTCGTACCGCCCGACGAGTTGGTGACGGAAAAGTGTCGGCGTTTCTATCGGAGGTATCGAAATCAACTGGATAAATCGAATGTTTTAACTGCCAATTTAGATGGTTCTGGTGTTAATACGAGTGTTTCTGGTGTTAATAAGAGTGGTTCTGGAGTTAATACGTGTGGTTCTGGTGTTAATACGTGTGGTTCTGGTGTTAATACGAGTGGTTCTGGTGTTAATACGTGTGGTTCTGGTGTTAATACGAGTGGTTCTGGTGTTAATACGTGTGGTTCTGGTGTTAATACGAGTGGTTCTGGTGTTAATACGTGTGGTTCTGGTGTTAATACGTGTGGTTCTGGTGTTAATACGAGTGGTTCTGGTGTTAATACGTGTGGTTCTGGAGTTAATACGTGTGGTTCTGGTGTTACGTGTGGTTCTGGTGTTAATACGAGTGGTTCTGGTCTTAATACGTGTGGTTCTGGTGTTAATACGTGTGGTTCTGGTATTAATACGTGTGGTACTGGTGTTAATACGTGTGGGTGTGGTTCTGGTGTTAATACGAGTGGTTCTGGTGTTAATACGTGTGGTTCTGGTGTTAATACGTGTGGTTCTGGTGTTAATACGAGTGGTTCCAGTGTTAATGTGGATGGTTATCGATGTACCACGAAGCGCCAGCGCTTGTCCGACAATCATCGGCGTCTCAACACGTTTTGTGAGGAAAATCTTGAATCAGATAAAGTTTGGGGGAAATATATTCCAAGAGAGTATTTTGGGTCCGATGTATCAGCTTATAGAACTGTAGATACAGATCCAGACATAAACCTAGACAAACCCACTGACCCAGACAAACCCACTGACCCAGCCATACAAACTGACAAAGACACAACTGACCCTCCTAGACCCACCGAGACGGTTGGGGCGGTTGTTTTAGACACGACAACTGGTCGTATCGCAGCGGGCGCCTCTAGCGGTGGTATTTGGCTGAAATATCCGGGTCGGATTGGACACGCGGGGATCCCTGGAGCTGGTTGCTGGGCAACCAATAGCATCGGCGTGGCTGCGAGCGGCTGCGGGGAGCAGCTGATTGCTACGAATATGTCGCGATCCGTAGCAACCACCTTGACAACCAATAAGGACGTTCTACCCTTAAAGCAAATCGATACCTTTATTAAAGATAATTTTATAAATAATTCTAGAATTCTTGGTATCCATAGTGATGCGCAAGTTGGGTTGATATGTTTATTAAAGCACAATGATGGAGAGGTTGAGTTATTATGGAGTCATTCTACTGAGTCTATGGGTCTCGCCTATCAGCTGATCACCCCCGATGACTCATCGACACCCGTCGCCATGGTTTCTAGGAAGTCCCCCCAATCACAATTCGTGGGCAGTGGGAAACTTTTTCACTTATAATAATAATTATAAACAATCCTTTGGAATGCAGTTATTTGTGTTCCAATTGTGTATAAAATTATGTGAGATTCATTCCGTTTAATATATTTTATTACGTTAACTTATTGGAAACAAATTAAACTTTGCTTTTATTTTAATTTCTATTAGTTTACAAACCAATGTCCCTCTAAATAAACAACCCAATCGCCATGGTGCTTACGATGCAATGTCGGCAGACCCTCTTAGCGATAGGCCAGCCAAACACTTTATTTCATATCCACTTTCCATTAAAGGCCGGCGAGAAAAATATTTGCCTGGCCCCCTAACATAAATGTATTAAAATTTGTTTAAAAAGTCAGGGGCCGATGTTCATTCGTACCGATCTGGGCGGCAGTTTTTAACAGCAATTATCATAAAACGTTCCATGTTTAGAGCCTCGGTGTTCCAACAGCGAGATCGTAAGTTCGAGCCCCAGAAATGGAAGAGCCTATAGTTGTCGTTAAGTTGTTAACTCTATGGAACTAGGTTTCAACCCGCCCAGCTGTAACAGGAACCTGGCATATGCTGGGGAAGTAAAGAAAATGGTTGGATAGTTGGAATATTGGACCTTTGAAGTTAATGTGGCACCATCCTTTCCTTACAGGTAACAGCCAAGAGACAGGAGTCTTCGATTTTCTTCCAATGGCTTGTGTTTCACGACCCCCGTCCTGCCGTCAACTTCACTTTATCACACAAAAATCGTGATTAGTTAGGGACAGCTGATATGATACGGTTGTTTATTCAAACTGTTTGAAACATGAAACGCAGTTGTGAAAGCAAGAATGCCGGTAGATAAAGGGGGCTAAACGTTACACCTACATGTACCGCGGTCTGCCGATCTCGGTAGGCCTATACATCTGACTGTTATGATCATCAAGCTGTCGATTCTCAATTAAATTCGGTTCCCTACATATCCCTAACTTTGAACTTTATTGTTTTGGTTCCTTTGAACCCGCCTCTGTAAACTGCATCTTTACTAACCTGCCTACAATTAGGTGCATGCCTGCCTACTAGCATTTACCCCCAAAATAAAATACATCAGATGTGCTGTGATGTGATGTGATGTGCTCCTGTGAAAGGTTATATCATATTATTTGGGAAAATTATCACTCAACCTGTTTTACGCATGTGACAAAGTATTTGCTCTGCCAGAGGTTTATCTTTTACTCTAAAATAATGTATTTATTTTACAATCTAGTGTATCTTTATAGTAATTTTATCGAATCAACACGGAACTGGATCTTTAGATAGAATTGCGTCTATAACAATTTCGCCAACATATCGTTGGTTTATAATTTTGCTCACAACATACTGTTTTGTATAATAGTGTATATACTGCTATACTCACAACCATCATCTTAGTGATAACTGCTAAATAGTGGACTGTAAACTAAACAGTAACTTTACCAAACACAACGGCTGTGAGGCGAGCCACAACTGCGAGCCATCGGCGAACTGTTATATAATTATACTATGGCCGTTTTTCAAGCCAAGTATAGCCAATATTATAATATACTGTATTAATAACTAACAAAGTATAATTATAAGTTCGCTGGGATGGCAATGAACAGCTACCAACTCACCTCATCAAACACAAACACACAAACATGCACAGCTACCAACCCACCCCATCCAACACAAACATGCACGGCTACCAACCCACCCAATCCAACACAAACATGCACAGCTACCAACCCACCCCATCCAACACAAACATGCACAGCTACCAACCCACCCCATCCAACACAAACATGCACAGCTACCAACCCACCCCATCCAACACAAACATGCACAGCTACCAACCCACCCCATCCAACACAAACATGCACAGCTACCAACCCACCCCATCCAACACAAACATGCACAGCTACCAACCCACCCCATCCAACACAAACATGCACAGCTACCAACCCACCCCATCCAACACAAACATGCACAGCTACCAACCCACCCCATCCAATACAAACATGCACGCCTACCAACCCACCCCATCCAACACAAACATGCACAGCTACCAACCCACCCCATGCAACACAAACATGCACAGCTACCAACCCACCCCATCCAACACAAACATGCACAGCTACCAACCCACCCCATCCAACACAAACACCCACACCTACCAACTCACCTCCTAATACCTCCGGGGCCGCTCACCGGCTTAGATGACGTGATAAGTACACGTTTAGAAGATCCATGAGTTGGTGTTAAAGAAGACGTTCCTTTCACACCTAAATACAAGAAAAATACCTTCATTATACCAGCAGCACCGATGATACTGGCAGCACCGCTGATACTGGCATAACCGGTGATACTGGCAGCACCGGTGATACTGGCAGCACCGGTGACACTGGCAGAACTGGTGATACTGGCAGAACCGGTGATACTGGCAGCACCGGTGATACTGGCAGAACCGGTGATACTGGAGCACCGATGACACTGGCAGAACTGGTAATACTGGCAGAACCGGTGATACTGGCAGCACCGGTGATACTGGCAGCACCGGTGATACTGGCAGAACCCGTGATACTGGCAGCAAAGGTGATACTGGCAGAACAAGTGATACTGGCAGAACCGGCCATACTGGCAGAACCGGTGATACTGGCAGAACCGGTGATACTGGCAGAACCAATGATACTGACAGCACCGGTGATATGGGCAGAACCGGTGATACTGGCAGCAAAGGTGATACTGGCAGAACAAGTGATACTGGCAGAACCGGTGATACTGGCAGAACCGGTGATACTGACAGCACTGGTGATACTGGCAGAACCGGTGATACTGGCAGCAAAGGTGATACTGGCAGAACAAGTGATACTGGCAGCACCGGCCATACTGGCAGAACCGGTGATACTGGCAGCACCGGTGATGTGATACTGGCAACACCGGTGATACTGGCAGAACCGGTGATACTGGCAGAACCGGTGATACTGGCAGAACCGGTGATACTGGCAGCGCCGGTGGTGTCAACAATACCAAAAGTACCAGTCAGTACATAAGGTACCAGCAATACTTACATTCGGTACCGTTAGCACTGCGTTTAATAAATACGATTTTTCCACTAACCTTTACTGGGTTTCCCTTTCTCCGTCTCCATGGCGCCAACTGAATTCCGTTTGACTATTGTTTGCTTATTAACCACGTTGCCCTTGGATACCCGTCTGACTAATCCTCCCACTTTCGTCTTTCCTTTCTCCGTTTTCTCCTCCATCTCAAACAGCATTCGTTCTTCCTCCTCTTTTCGAATGTCGTCGGCGTCTTCATGCGAGTTGCTATGGTTACTCAGCTAATGTGGACAATGACAGTTGCTATGGTTACTCAGATAATGTGGACAATGACAGTTGCTATGGTTACTCAGATAATGTGGACAATGAGAGTTGCTAGGGTTACTCAGATAATGTGGACAATGACAGTTGCTATGGTTACTCAGATAATGTGGACAATGAGAGTTGCTATGGTTACTCAGATAATGTGGACAATGAGAGTTGCTAGGGTTACTCAGATAATGTGGACAATGAGAGTTGCTATGGTTACTCACAAGTACATGACACAACAATAACTAAGAAAGTAAATGAATGTCATCTATTTAGCAAAAATGTAAAAATGGTATAAAAATAGTTCACAGCAACAAATTTAAAAATCGTCGCCCCTAGGAAAAAATATAAAATAGAATGTTCCCGGGACACGGTTTCTCAAAGAGAAGCGTCTTTAACAACATTGCAGAAAGCAAAAGTCGTATGGACCAAATCAAGAAAATAAAAATATATATTAAGATATTTAAATCTATAACTCACCGATTCTACGACTATGTGAATGTCATCCATGTCGAGTATGTGTGAGCGAATCTCTGGAGATGTGTTCTCTACTGACGTCATCTTACGGACACTGTATTCCAGTTTCTGAGAAATTGCAAATTTAATCGATAGGTTGAGAATAGAGATGAGAAAAGTTTGGAATATATATAATAACAATTGGGAGTGAAGGTGATAAAGCAAAGGTTGGAAATAGAGATGAGAAAAGTTGGGAGCAGGTTGGAAAGGTTGGAAATAGAGATGAGAAAAGTTTGGAATATATATAATAACAATTGGGAGTGAAGGTGATAAAGCAAAGGTTGGAAATAGAGATGAGAAAAGTTGGGAGCAGGTTGGAAAGGTTGGAAATAGAGATGAGAAAAGTTTGGAATATATATAATAACAATTGGGAGTGAAGGTGATAAAGCAAAAGTTGGAAATAGAGATGAGAAAAGTTGGGAGCAGGTACCGGTAGTGGCACTCACTGGTTATCGCGTGGAAGGGAACAGTGGCAGTACAGATTACGTGGTAGAAACCATGCGCCGGCAGAAACTAAAGAAATCCACCGCCTACTAAATAATTGGAACCTTAAACCACTTACTTCTGCTCTCAATAGAAACCGGCCTCAAAATTCTGAACATGAAAGTAACACACGCAGTCATCTACCTCGTCACTAGCATCGGCAAACACGTTACCAAAAGTTGATAATATATAATGTGGATAGGACAATATGATAATGCTCCCCATAGCGAAAAATATTTTTCGCTATGGAGAGCATTATCATATTGTCCTATCCACATTATATATTTAATTAACCGTCACTCACCCCACAACAATTCATTAAAAGTTGATAATATAAGTTAAAAAAAAGTTGGAAATACATATACCGGGTGTACCATAATGACGTGACACTTTGTGACAGAGGGCGGGGGGGGGGGGGGGTCAAAAAATCGGAAAATTTGCGTGACATACTTTATGAACGCCCCCGTACATATCTACAGTAAAAACGAAAGTAAAATTACAACAATAGCACAAATAGTAAAAAACTAAACATACACACTTAGTAAAGTAATAATGTCTATTACCCTGACAGCTTCAAGGGAAATAATCTCTAGAATGGTTTGCAGGCAGTGTAAACAGTGTACAATAAACAGTTATGGTTGGACTTAATTCTATTGAGGAGGCTACACACAGAGTTGTAGTGAATGTGACAAAATACGGGTAGGTTTAACGTACCAAAAGATAGTGACATACTAGTCGGCTCATTGTCAGTAAGACGTGGTAATTTGAATAATAATCGGGCACAATTGTTGTATGCTACCCTTATTTTGTCATAAACTTAAACACGCTCGCTATAGTTTGAGCGAGACCATAGAGAATTACAATATACAGGGGTGCAATATGCACGGAATAATGCGCACTTAACAGCTACCGAGGCATTGCCGAATTTCCCAACTAATGTATTCGCTCTGGCATATAGCGAGTGCGTCTGATTAATAATATCATCATTGTCAGCAGTTGACTATGCTGCTTACTGTTGACTAGCAGTTGACCAGCTGCCCTAGGTAGTTGAACGTGTCAACTACCTTAACCCTATTACCATTGGGGGGGGGGGGGGGGGGGGGGGGGGAGGGGCGAATCGGCCCCTTCCTAGTTTTTATTTCCTGTATCTATGCAACCACATTATGTACCAGCTCAATTTTTTACGAGAATTAGTCAAATTTAATGGCGCATTTTTTGCAAAAAACGGCGTTGCAATCAGATTTCAACTTTTTGATGTGATTGCCACCTCAAAATTAGGTCCCCAGCAGAAATTTTTTTGAAATTTTCGAATTTTACAAGGTTTTGTGAGTTAGTAATTCTTTATGTTGGGCTTTTTTTTATCGATTCTGATTCGTATGGAGCACTCTACTACTCTATATAAGTATGTAGGGGAAGTGGTACGTCATTTTTGGTGCACTAAATCAGGGCGTGGCACTTCGAATTTTCAAAAATACAATATTCGTTAAATACTCCGAAATTTTGATTTCAACGCATTTTTATGGGTTTTCTGGCCCTCTTAATCGATTTAAAGTAATATAGAAGACTCAATTCTTAGTGGTATATCATTTTTGGTGCACCAAAATTAGGGCGTGGCAAGTAGGCCAACTTCAAATTTTCAAATTTACGATATTCAGAAAATACCACAAGGTTTTCATTTCAACCCGTTTTTATAGGATATCTGGACCGCTGAGTCGATTGAAAGTAATATTGTAGCTTCAAGTCTTAGTGGTATGTCATTACTGGTACACCACAATCGGGCGTGGTACTTTTTCAAAATTTGAATAAGTACCACTCCCTAATTTTGGTGCAACAAAAATGCCGAACCACTAAGTCTCCAGGCTTCTAAAATACTTTCAATTGATTCATCGGTCCAGAACACCTATAAATGTGCGTTGAAATCTCAACTTTGGTTTATTTTCAGAATCTCGTATTTTTCAATATTTGAAGTGCCACACCATAATTTTGGTGCTCCAAAAAGGACGATCCACTAAGTCTTCAGGCTTCAATAATATTTTCAATCGACTCAGCGGTCCAGAAAACCTATAAAAACGCGTTGAAATCAAAAGATGGGGGTATTTTCCGAATATCGTATTTTTCAAAATTTGAAGTACCACGCCCACTTCTTAGGTGCACGAACAATAGCATCCAGTTCAATTTTCGGAAATGGAATATAATCACATTCGATTCAGCGTTGTGAAAAACCTACTAATGCTAGCCAACAATGCCACACTATCAGTTCTAGAATATCAAAAAAATGTATATTTTGTCCTGGGACTACCTCTATTTTTCATGAAAATTATTATACCCACCCTATGAAATTTTCATTTTTTTGGATTTGAAAATGTTCTTCGATAATTTTTTCACCTACAGCCCAAATTTCGTTGGATTTTATTGGATGATTACAGAAATTCAGAGGGGGGGGGGGGGGGATCGACCCCCCGCCAGTGCTGCTAATGGTCTAAACACCCCAGTGGTAATAGGGTTAACGGGAGAACCGTATAATATGATTTTTGAGTAACAGGTAAGTGAAAAAGACTTATGAATGAAGTACAAACATATCGTTTTTTTTTACATTAAAAATAATTGAATTGCTATTGGCATATTGAACAGCGATGTCAACGAGTTTCTATAAACCGAAAATTGAATTTGAAATCCAGACACATGTCGTCGGCATAAATTAAATGGTTAGTTCTAATGGAGTTGATCATGCAACCAACACCACTATCACTCAAAGCAATACTAAGATCGTCAGCGTAGACATTATAAAACAGAGGTGAGAGAATACCACCTTGTCTGGTACCGTTAGTCACATAAAAAGAACATGATAATATTCCATCCCAGCAAACCCGCAACAGCTGATTGCGGTACCAAAATTGAATTAAACCTACAATGTAGATAGGGAGACCGCGGATCAGCAGCTTATCGAAAAGTTTGTAGTGGTTCACGCGGTCAAACGCCTTGGGGGCATCAAGCATGCACACATAAACGCAAGAGTTATGTGTGAGATAATAGTTAATAATCTCCTCAAGTGTGTAGATACACGTTTCAGTGCCGGATTTGGGGGTGAGAAACATTGGGAATAGAGGTGAGAACAGTTGGGAATAGAGATAATAATAGTTGGGAATATGGATGACAAAAGTTGAGATTAGAAATGATAAAAGTTGAGAATAGAGATGATAAAAGTTGGGAATAGAGATGATAAAAGTTGGAGATGATAAAAGTTGGGAATAGAGATGATAAAAGATGGGAAAAGATATGATAAAAGTTGAGAATGGAGATGATAAAGGTTGAGAATGGAGATGATAAAAGTTGGGAATAGAGATGATAAAAGTTGGGAATATAGATGATAAAAGTTGGGAATAGAGATGATAAAAGTTGAGAATGGAGATGATAAAAGTTGAGAATGGAGATGATAAAAGTTGAGAATGGAGATGATAAAAGTTGGGAATAGAGATGATAGAAGTTGGGAAAAGAGATGATAAAAGATGGGAATAGAGATGATAAAAGTTGAGAATGGAGATGATAAAAGTTGAGAATGGAGATGATAAAAGTTGAGAATGGAGATGATAAAAATTGGGAATAGAGATGATACAAGTTGAGAATGGAGATGATAAAAGTTGGGAATAGAGATGATAAAAGTTGAGAATGGAGATGATAAAGGTTGAGAATGGAGATGATAAAAGTTGGGAATAGAGATGATAAAAGTTGAGAATGGAGATGATAAAAGTTGGGAATAGAGATGATAAAAGTTGGGAATGGAGATGATAAAAGTTGAGAACTTGGGTCTGGACGCAGGGATCTGAGACCCGTTGGGTGCCTTGGGTCTGGAAGCGAGGATCGGAGACCCGATGGGTGCCGTGGGTCTGGATGCAGGGACCGGAGACCCGCTGGGTGCCGCGGGACTGGATGTAGGGACCGTAGACCCACTGGGTGCCGTGGGTCTGGACGCAGGGACTGTAGACCCGCTGGGTGCCGTGGGTCTGGAAGCAGGGACCGGAGACCCGCTGAGTGCCGTGGGTCTGGATGCAGGGACCGGAGACCCGATGGGTGCCGTGGTTCTGGACGCAGGGACCGGAGACCCACTGGGTGCCTTGGGTCTGGACGCAGGGATCGGAGACCCGCTGGGTGCCGTGGGTCTGCACGCAGGGACCGGAGACCCGCTGGGTGCGTGGGTCTGGACGCAGGGACCGGAGACCCACTGGCTGCCGTGGGTCTGGACGCATGGACCAGAGACCCGCTGGGTGACAGGGGTCTGCACGCAGGGACCGGAGACCCGATGGGTGCCGTGAGTCTGGTTAATGGAATATAATATATTCCAATATTTATTACCTGTGATTGAGATGGAATTGTTGTAGTTGGGGATATATTACAGGAGGTACTAAATGAAGATGAGTCAGATCTGTAGAATGTTCGTTGTCTATGTAAAGATTGATCGTTGGTTAGCCCAGGTGTGTTCTTGGTTTTTCCTAGATTGTTTATAGATGTCGAATCAACCACTTCGTTTCGGTAGATGACCCAGCGTTTATCAGGGTGACTAGATTGCATCGCACGTCTTTCCTGTCGTAAGTCATATTGCAGACGACTTTCTTCTGGTGTGAGATCTAATGATATATATATGTGTTTATATCTTTGTGATTTACGTAAGTCACGAGCTTTCTGTAGTAGTGAAGCCCGTTTTTCTGGGGGTAGTGTAACTACTACGGGTTGCGAGTTGTTTTCTCGTAGTTTCCCCACACGTTTAGAGGTTATATCGTTCTCTTCTAGTGTGACATTGAGAGTAGAGGCGATGTCAATAATAAGATCTTTGTCATTTTGTTGCGGACTGGAACCGGATATAACGATGTTTGATCTGCGTTTATTTTGTTCAGATTCTTCGTGTTTTAGTTGCCGTGTTAGTATAGCGAGGTTTGTTGTATTGTTTGGTTTTTTTGTTGCGGGAATATGATACGTTTTTCCATGGCCAGGATTCATTACTTGTTGTATCACCGTTAGTAGTCCTATGTACTACAGGTCGTGTGATTACTGGCAGCGGATTTTAGATCTTCGAGTTCTAGGTCTAGATCATCGTGTTTCTTTTGTATCTCTTCGATATTACTTTATATCTCCACCCTAAGGTTTTTGAAAGCATTCTCCATAGCTCGTCTATTATCTATGATCTGTACCTCCAAGATCTTAGACCGAGAATCGTAATCATTTACTTGTCCGTGGAGTTTTGTTATATTGTGGTCTACTCGCAGTTCCAAGGCTTCCATTTCCTTTGATAAATTAGATAGACGACAACCAACACAATTTCCGTAGTAGAAGTCGATGCGACCGAAATCCGTCAATAGCTTTACCATGCAAATCATCGATACGTCGCAATTGGAGCCAGAACAACTCACCTCAATCTCAGTTAGTCCATCGTCACGATTTGCTGTGGGATCCGCTACTGATTTAGTAGTTGCTGTGACCAAATTTGACGATTTCCCGCTTATCCTTTTGTTTTCTTCTTTTGATTGTTTGTGTAGTTGAGATTTCGGCTCGTTTATATTGTGGTTCCCAGCTGCAACTCCAATGCTGAGACGACGAGAAGATAAGGACATACTTTGATCATCGCTGTTATTGTTTCTTTTCCGCCGCGACGACATTCTTAAAGTAGTAGATCGCTATCACCAAAGGGTGCCAGATATAAATTAATTTGTAGTACCGGTAATTCAAATAAAAAGCTGTTTAGGTTTCAGCTGTTAGTAGACGGCCAGGTTTCAGCTGTTAGTAGACGGCCAGGTTTCAGCTGTTAGTAGACGGCCAGGTTTCAGCTGTTAGTAGACGGCCAGGTTTCAGCTGTTAGTAGACGGCCAGGTTTCAGCTGTTAGTAGACGGTCAGGTTTCAGCTGTTAGTAGACGGCCAGGTTTCAGCTGTTAGTAGACGGCCAGGTTTCAGCTGTTAGTAGACGGCCAGGTTTCAGCTGTTAGTAGACGGCCAGGTTTCAGCTGTTAGTAGACGGCCAGGTTTCAGCTGTTAGTAGACGGCCAGGTTTCAGCTGTTAGTAGACGGCCAAGTTTCAGCTGTTAGTAGACGGCCAGGTTTCAGCTGTTAGTAGACGGCCAGGTTTCAGCTGTTAGTAGACGGCAAGGTTTCAGCTGTTAGTAGACGGCCAGGTTTCAGCTGTTAGTAGACGGCCAGGTTTCAGCTGTTAGTAGACGGCCAGGTTTCAGCTGTTAGTAGACGGCCAGGTTTCAGCTGTTAGTAGACGGCCAGGTTTCAGCTGTTAGTAGACGGCCAGGTTTCAGCTGTTAGTAGACGGCCAGGTTTCAGCTGTTAGTAGACGGCCAGGTTTCAGCTGTTAGTAGACGGCCAGGTTTCAGCTGTTAGTAGACGGCCAGGTTTCAGCTGTTAGTAGACGGCCAGGTTTCAGCTGTTAGTAGACGGCCAGGTTTCAGCTGTTAGTAGACGGCCAGGTTTCAGCTGTTAGTAGACGGCCAGGTTTCAGCTGTTAGTAGACGGCCAGGTTTCAGCTGTTAGTAGACGACCAGGTTTCAGCTGTTAGTAGACGGCCAGGTTTCAGCTGTTAGTAGACGGCCAGGTTTCAGCTGTTAGTAGACGGCCAGGTTTCAGCCGTTAGTAGACGGCCAGGTTTCAGCTGTTAGTAGACGGCCAGGTTTCAGCTGTTAGTAGACGGCCAGGTTTCAGCTGTTAGTAGACGGACAGGTTTCAGCTGTTAGTAGACGGCCAGGTTTCAGCTGTTAGTAGACGGCCAGGTTTCAGCTGTTAGTAGACGGCCAGGTTTCAGCTGTTAGTAGACGGCCAGGTTTCAGCTGTTAGTAGACGGCCAGGTTTCAGCTGTTAGTAGACGGCCAGGTTTCAGCTGTTAGTAGACGACCAGGTTTCAGCTGTTAGTAGACGGCCAGGTTTCAGCTGTTAGTAGACGGCCAGGCTGTTAGTAGACGGCCAGGTTTCAGCTGTTAGTAGACGGCCAGGTTTCAGCTGTTAGTAGACGGCCAGGTTTCAGCTGTTAGTAGACGGCCAGGTTTCAGCTGTTAGTAGACGGCCAGGTTTCAGCTGTTAGTAGACGGCCAGGTTTCAGCTGTTAGTAGACTGCCAGGTTTCAGCTGTTAGTAGACTGCCAGGTTTCAGCTGTTAGTAGACGGCCAGGTTTCAGCTGTTAGTAGACGGCCAGGTTTCAGCTGTTAGTAGACGGCCAGGTTTCAGCTGTTAGTAGACGGCCAGGTTTCAGCTGTTAGTAGACGGCCAGGTTTCAGCTGTTAGTAGACGGCCAGGTTTCAGCTGTTAGTAGACGGCCAGGTTTCAGCTGTTAGTAGACGGCCAGGTTTCAGCTGTTAGTAGACGGCCAGGTTTCAGCTGTTAGTAGACGGCCAGGTTTCAGCTGTTAGTAGACGGCCAGGTTTCAGCTGTTAGTAGACGGCCAGGTTTCAGCTGTTAGTAGACGGCCAGGTTTCAGCTGTTAGTAGACGGCCAGGTTTCAGCTGTTAGTAGACGGCCAGGTTTCAGCTGTTAGTAGACGGCCAGGTTTCAGCTGTTAGTAGACGGCCAGGTTTCAGCTGCTAGTAGACGGTCAGGTTTCAGCTGTTAGTAGACGGTCAGGTTTCAGCTGTTAGTAGACGGCCAGGTTTCAGCTGTTAGTAGACGGTCAGGTTTCAGCTGTTAGTAGACGGCCAGGTTTCAGCTGTTAGTAGACGGCCAGGTTTCAGCTGTTAGTAGACGGCCAGGTTTCAGCTGTTAGTAGACGGCCAGGTTTCAGCTGTTAGTAGACGGCCAGGTTTCAGCTGTTAGTAGACGGCCAGGTTTCAGCTGTTAGTAGACGGCCAGGTTTCAGCTGTTAGTAGACGGCCAGGTTTCAGCTGTTAGTAGACGGCCAGGTTCCAGCTGTTAGTAGACGGCCAGGTTCCAGCTGTTAGTAGACGGCCAGGTTTCAGCTGTTAGTAGACGGCCAGGTTTCAGCTGTTAGTAGACGGCCAGGTTTCAGCTGTTAGTAGACGGCCAGGTTTCAGCTGTTAGTAGACGGCCAGGTTTCAGCTGTTAGTAGACGGCCAGGTTTCAGCTGTTAGTAGACGGCCAGGTTTCAGCTGTTAGTAGACGGCCAGGTTTCAGCTGTTAGTAGACGGCCAGGTTTCAGCTGTTAGTAGACGGCCAGGTTTCAGCTGTTAGTAGACGGCCAGGTTTCAGCTGTTAGTAGACGGCCAGGTTTCAGCTGTTAGTAGACGGCCAGGTTTCAGCTGTTAGTAGACGGCCAGGTTTCAGCTGTTAGTAGACGGCCAGGTTTCAGCTGTTAGTAGACGGCCAGGTTTCAGCTGTTAGTAGACGGCCAGGTTTCAGCTGTTAGTAGACGGCCAGGTTTCAGCTGTTAGTAGACGGCCAGGTTTCAGCTGTTAGTAGACGGCCAGGTTTCAGCTGTTAGTAGACGGCCAGGTTTCAGCTGTTAGTAGACGGCCAGGTTTCAGCTGTTAGTAGACGGCCAGGTTTCAGCTGTTAGTAGACGGCCAGGTTTCAGCTCTTAGTAGACGGCCAGGTTTCAGCTGTTAGTAGACGGCCAGGTTTCAGCTGTTAGTAGACGGCCAGGTTTCAGCTGTTAGTAGACGGCCAGGTTTCAGCTGTTAGTAGACGACCAGGTTTCAGCTGTTAGTAGACGGCCAGGTTTCAGCTGTTAGTAGACGGCCAGGTTTCAGCCAGAGTAAAGTTAAGTAAAGTTAATTTTACTTTACTCTATTATTATATTTTTGACAGACGGACAGAAAGCAAGTCCAAAAGACAAACGAAGGGACTAGATTCCTTCAAACATGAAAATTAACATCGGAAATGAAATCAGCGACAATGAAAACCCCAATAATTTAAATCTGCAGTCCCCCAAGAGTTAAGAATCAATGAATAAGTTGACAGATATGTGACTGAAAGACGGACAGACCGACAAAACATAATATACCAAACATTTGTGCAAATTTCTGACCGGAATTGGTTGATTTATATATGCAGTGACACATATTTCGATAAATTATACACGTCTATATTGTAACATATTAACTAGAGTTGCAACTCACTTGCAATAAAACTCGATCTGATGGAAGTTTAAGAAGTCGTTTCATTTTCGGTAGTAAATAGCTGAACCGCAGACGAACATTCAACACCGGGTCGTTGTAAAGTTCTAGAAGTGGTTCGTAGAAGTGGAGTTTAAAAAAAGACTTTGAAAAGAAATCCATAACGCATTTACATAAATGTACAAACAATAAACGTTGGTGGCAACCCTTTCCTCGCCCGAGTTCTGGAATGAGAAAATATATGTATATTGTAGTGAACATTACAAAAAAACATTCTTAACAAAAACTAATTGTAACTATTTTGTTACATTATAGCAAACTTATCAGCGTTCAGGTGATATCTTCGAAACGCAGCTAAGTATACTTCTTTGCAACGTTGCGGCCTATAGAATGGAGCGCTGCAGAGTAACCTAGTAACAATAAACTTCTAGAACACATCTTGAGTAATCTCCATTGATGAAAGCCATTTAATGAGAAGTATGATTAATTACCGTACAGTTGTTACATCAACTGCAATACAATTCATAAAAAGGATATGAATTTCATTAACATTCCTAAACCTATTTTATATAATTTAAATATTAAAGCTAATAATGAAGAATTCAGAACGCCGATAAGTTATTGTGATAATGTAACAAAATTAGGTACACCGTTTTGTGAAAGGTGAACTATTCAGTTTTTATGATCCTTATGTACTTATTTAATCCACCCTCGCTGTGCTTTCTGGGTATACATTAATACTATGGATCAAAACGCTGAAAAGTGCTACTTTTCACACAGTGATGAAAATATGAACATTCCAAGACTCCATCCATATAACGTAATGACACAAATGAAATGAACCCCATAATAACCACCCACAGACTAACACAAATGGCCAAGGCTTGAAAGACCTTCTGTACATTGACTTATGTATGTTAGAAGGCCGGTGATGGTAATAGGTTTAAGGTTGGAGGGCCGGTGATAGGTAATCGGTTTATTAAGGGGGGGCCGGTGATGGTAGTGGGTTTATTATGGAGGGCCGGTGATGGCAGTCGGTTTATTATGGAGGGCCGGTGATGGCAGTCGGTTTATTATGGAGGGCCGGTGATGGCAGTCGGTTTATTATGGAGGGCCGGTGATGGCAGTCGGTTTATTATGGAGGGCCGGTGATGGCAGTCGGTTTATTATGGAGGGCCGGTGATGGCAGTCGGTTCATTATGGAGGGCCGGTGATGGCAGTCGGTTTATTATGGAGGGCCGGTGATGGCAGTCGGTTTATTATGGAGGGCCGGTGATGGCAGTCGGTTTATTATGGACGGCCGGTGATGGCAGTCGGTTTATTATGGAGGGCCGGTGATGGCAGTCGGTTTATTAAGGAGGGCCGGTGATGGCAGTCGGTTTATTATGGAGGGCCGGTGATGGCAGACGGTTTATTATGGAGGGCCGGTGATGGCAGACGGTTTATTATGGAGGGCCGGTGATGGCAGTCGGTTTATTATGAAGGGCCGGTGATGGCAGTCGGTTTATTATGGAGGGCCGGTGATGGCAGTCGGTTTATTATGAAACTCACCTTTAGTGGCTACATTAATCATGTCGGTCCTCCAATCGGAACAGTAATTGTTCCGCAGTAGAACGCAGTAGGTCCGACACGTTTCTTCCAGTACTGGAACAACCAACCTCGCCTTTAGAACGTCCAGAACTACCGGAACTAGTTTATGGTACATGACGTCATAGACAAGAGAGGTCACGGTTCCGGCGATGGTCGCCAGGAGACTCTGATGGAGTCGCCAGTTGAGAGACTCCCGGATTGTGCGTTCGCACGATAGGATCGCGGTGATGACGTCATTGGATGCGGATTGGCTAATCCTAGCGGAAGAGGAGAGCAGATTGGTGGAGCTGTTGGCCATCGAGTCGAGAGTATCAGAGAGGTTGGGGATTATTCCTTCGATAACCTTGGAGTGAAAAAAAGTACATTGATAATCTGGGAAGGAAATAAAGTTAATGGAAATCCTAGGAATTAAATAAACTCTCTCGAATGATGTAAACTCAGATGTAAATAATGATATTTAATTGTATTAACCTCTAAAGAGTCAGATTTTAGCAAACTAAGAAGGTTGGGGAGCAGCGATATTGCATTATTTCCTATCTGACTGGCGACTTTATGGAAACACATTGCGATAGTGGCTCGCACCATTGGGTTGGCGTCGTTACAAAGAGCAGAGAATGTCGCCGCTAATTCCGATTTGAAATGTTTCGACCCAGCGAACTGAACCATACACTAAATAAACAAAACACTAAATAAACAAAACAAGAAATAAACAAGACACTAAATAAACAAAACGCTAAATAAACAAAACACGAAATAAACAAAAGAGTAAATAAGCAAAACAGTAAATAAACAAAACACGTAATAAACAAAACAAGAAATAAACAAAACACTAAATAATCAAAACAGTAAATAAACAAAAGAGTAAATAAGCAAAACAGTAAATAAACAAACCACGAAATAAACGAAACACCAAATAAGTAAATTAACTCTTATATTAAATAACAGGCCAAGGCCACAGAGGTAATGATGTCCTGAAAATTGCCATATATGTAGTAAAAAAAACTATGCGTTGTATTAGGGATTACCAATTACACATCCTGGGCTCAAAATCATAAAAAGTGTCCAAAAATCTATTTTTTTTGTAAAAAAAAATCCCAAAGTATGTAATATTATATATCACCAGAAAGCTCTTGATGCGCTGAATTCAATGGTGGTAATTTCCCAATAGCCCCGACCTCCTTGTAACAAATAATTGAGAAAAACTGATGTCCATTCCTGTAACACTTGTCCCACAATGTAACACCCGATATCAGCCAATCAGAGCCCTTGAATGGTGATTTCCGATGCCTGTATCAATTTGTCCCACCATGTAACACCAGTTGTAATTACACTGAAATGTGAAATTAACCTAGATTTCGTCTCTGAGGGGAGCTATGCACCCATTACTGTTCCCAGTAACACCTCCCAATAAAGCTTTTTTTGAATATATAATCAATCATAAGAAATCTTTATGGTCCCCATTTCTGGAAAAATTATAAAATATTATAGTTTATCAAATAAACATAAAGAGTTTATTAAAACATTTTAACCACTTTAGGTACTTTAGTGACGATTTATATGAAAATTCACAAAGTATGACGAGTTTATTACCGAGTTTATAACTGTATATCACTATGGCTGAGCAGTTAGTCAAAACCTATAAATTGTTCATCAGTTTCATCTCCACCCTCCACAGAACCCCCTGTACTCCCCCACTCCATCTTCTACACCCTCCATAGATTCTCCTGTATTCCAAACGTTATCTTGTATAGCCGCCACGGATCTTCCCATACCCCCCACTCCTTCAAAACCTGTAAATTGTTCATTATCACTTTCATCCCCACCCTCCACAGATCCACCTGTACCTTCCACTCCATCTTCCCCACCCCCTCAGATCCACCTGTACTTCTCACCCTGTCTCCCACACCCTCCACAGATCCTCCTGTACTTCTCACCCTGTCTCCCACACCCTCCACAGATCATCCTGTACTTATCACCCTGTCTCCCCCCCCCCACACCCTCCACAGATCTTCCTGTACTTCTCACCCTGTCTCCCACACCCTCCACAGATCCTCCTGTACTTCTCACCCTGTCTCCCACACCCTCCACAGATCCTCCTGTACTTCTCACCCTGTCTCCCACACCCTCCACAGATCCTCCTGTACTTCTCACCCTGTCTCCCACACCCTCCACAGAGCCTCCTGAACTTCCCACTCCGTCTCCCACACCCTCCACAGATCCTCCTGTACTTCCCACTCCGACTCCCACACCCTCCACAGATCCTCCTGTACTTCTCACCCTGTCTCCCACACCCTCCACAGATCATCCTGTACTATCACCCTGCCCCCCCCCCCCCACACCCTCCACAGATCATCCTGTACTTCTCACCCTGTCTCCCACACCCTCCACAGAGCCTCCTGTACTTTTCACCCTGTCTCCCACACCCTCCACAGATCCTCCTGTACTTCTCACTCTGTCTCCCACACCCTCCACAGATCCTCCTGTACTTTTCATCCTGTCTCCCACACCCTCCACAGATCCTCCCATTCTCCTCTCGCACCTCTACCCACTGCTCTCGCACTAACTACTCCTCTCGCTCCTCCAACTGCTCCCCTTCCACATCTACCTTTTCCCCTCGCTCCTCCAACTGCTCCCCTTCCACATCTACCTTTTCCCCTCGCACCTCCAATTGCTCCCCTTGCACCTCTACCTTTTCCCCTCACACCTCCAAAGCTCCTCTTGCACCTCTACCTTTTCCCCTCACACCTCAAACTGCTCCTCTTGCACATCTACATTTTCCCCTCGCACCTCCAACTGCTCCACTTGCACCTCTACCTTTTCCCCTCACACCTCCAACTGCTCCTCTTGCACCTCTACTTTTTCCCCTCGCACCTCCAACTGCTCCCCTTGCACCTCTACCTTTTCCCCTCACACCTCCAACTGCACCCCTTGCACCTCTATATTTTTCACTCCCACATCTAACTGCTCCACTCACGGAGCTCCCAATCTCCCTCTCCCAATCGCAGAAGATAGATCTAAGATGGACCGCATTCCATATAAGACAGATCAGTATTATTAGTCCTATTTATATTTACTATCAGTATCTTGATACCGGAACGGCAAGCTGATGTCTAATAAGTAATGAAATGTGGTCTCTATTCTATACCGTAGTCACATAGTGTCTGTATCAGTGTGCTTATAACTGGTTCTGGTTAGGATTAGTTTGTTTAGTAGTCAATAGTAAACTCTATGCACTGCGCAGATCTGTAGATCCAATAACTTCGAATCAAACGCAATAAAGAGGCAGCACTGATACTGTTACCGGTACTACTGTAGGTAGGTAAGTACCAATTCACAGTTAATACTGCTGTTCTGTGTGCATGACCTACAGTCTTATCAATATTATGAAGTCTGCACTACTAAAGTGTTACTGGTGAGACATGTCCCATTCTGTAGCCCAAAATTATTCGATTTACATGTTACGTGTGGGACGTCCCGCCTTGTAAGGATTTTTTGTGTTACAGGCTTTTGTTACAGACATTTTTACAGGCACTTTTGTTACATCATAAATGTAAAAGCAACTAAAGTCTATTCCATAGTCAATTGTTGCCACAAATGATTACTCACGCAAAAGACCAAGAACTTGGCTATCTTCTGATATTTGAATCTTCATATCAAGTTTGTTAGAACTGATTCTAGAGCATGGTAAAGCAGTGCACTTGGTGTTACACATGGGACAATCCTAATTGACATAATCGACTCGCACGTATAAAACCAGCCATATCTCCGGTTGTGTTTAGTATTTTTTCGTAAAATCTGGAACATTCCACTTCTTGAAGATTTTCTTTTCAAATAAGAATTTAGGTTATAGAATCCAAATAAAAACCTATTGGTGAATTCAGTTGTTACCGTTTGGGACAAGTAATTGTCAAAAATAGGGGTATATTATCTATTGTTTTATTTAAATATGATATCAATAAAACAATTTGGGAGTTATTCCATTGCATTCCTCTATTATTTAGCTTTAAAATGAGCTATAACTTGTTGAAATACACCCAGTAGATGTCAAAATACATCCCCCACAATGCAATGAACTTTTTTTGACAATTGAAAATAAACCTGCATTTTTTAGTACTAAAAGGTCTGTAAAATATTTCAAAGTCGGAGTGGCAGTATGATTTTTTGTGCATCTGTTGGACCATAAAATTATCTTCAAAAATATATATATAACTTTACTAGGTTCCTAAAAAAAATGTCTTTCTAAAATTAAGTCGAATCGTGTGGGAAACGTTTTTGGCCACTTTTTGTGAGTTTGGCCCCCTGGGGAAGTTATAATGTCTAAAAACACTTACAGGAAAGTTGTACGCCGAATTGCGGCGACATTGGGAATTGCGATCCTCACTATTGTAGCCGAAGCCAATTGGGGGCAGTTTGAGACCGGTTATGGGGGGGCTGTGGACTGAGTTGAGTCGGGGGGCGCCGGGTACGGGGGCTACACTGCCGGGGGCGCTGCCCACCAAGGCGAGACGACGGAACGTAGCGAGGAACTCCTCCTTACCCGAGTCGTCCAGATGGGGGGAGAGTTTGTGGCAGAGCGGTCCGAAATGGAAGGCGAACTCGGAGGTAGTCCAGTCCTCAAGCCCCAACTTAGACTTTATGAAGGTGGTTACCAAGGGAACGATGACTGATACACAGACGTCGTCGTCTAGAACGTCCAACATGTTGACGATGGTCTCGATGCTCGCGAGTCGAACTGAACTCTCCTCGTCACCGGCGAGCTCGGTGAGTTCGTCTAGGATCACCTTGTTTGTGTGCTGGTCCCCTGATAATGCCTTACAGAATCGATCCAACAGCAGACACATACAGCCGCGGACCTCGTAGTCAATGTCCTGACACAAAGTCTGCACCAACGGTAACACGTCCTTCTTCAGTCTGCAACAGGGTATAAAGGCAGGCGACATTAAATACCACAAAATATAGGGTGTAGTTGTTGTAGAGGTAAAGGATATATAAATGGAATGAAAAATGTAATCTTTTAAATGAAATCTATTTATTGATACCATCGAAAATTCTCATTCAGATCTCATCGAAACTTGAATACTTTTTATTTAATATTTTATTTTTGAAAACTAAATTATTTACATAGAGTTTGACAATAGACATTAGAGATAATAATGACACAATTTTTACACACTTTGGGCCAACCATGAATGGAGGTCACATACATTTTCTTTTTCGTACACTTTTCACAAATATTGCCATTGCTACATACAATGTGCTTAAATATACTAAAGGCCGTAAAACCCGGGTAGGTGTAAAACGCGGATCCGGATTCCAAAATTTTTCAATTAAGGGAAAGGAGCAGGTTACAGTGGCATGTTATTTTAACCAATACAATAAACTAAAGTCAATAGAACAGGTTACAGTTTTATTTTTGGGAGTTATAAAAATGTAAAAAAAATCGACTTCCGTAGGGACAATGTGAAATGTGGAATCCGGATCCGGATCCGCGTTTTACTCTGACCCGTAAAACCCTCGTCATTAAGATAGTTTTACAGTCCCTCAATAGAGACAATGGCGTTCAGATAAAGCAGTAATTATTGATGCAAAGTGATGTAAGGTCTTGTTCTTTGCAAATGTTTGCCAGTGGTGCGTGGGGAATGTTTGCCAGTGGTCCTTGGGGAATGTTTGCCAGTGGTGCTTGGGGGATGTTTGTCAGTGGTCCTTGGGCAATGTTTGCCAGTGGTGGGGAATGTTTGCCAGTGGTGGGAAATGTTTGCCAGTGGTCCTTGGGGAATGTTTGCCAGTGGTCCTTGGGGAATGTTTACCAGTGGTCCTTGGGGAATGTTTACCAGTGATGGGAATGTTTGCCAGTGGTGCTTGGGGGATGTTTGTCAGTGGTCCTTGGGAAATGTTTGCTAGTGGTCCTAGGGGAATGTTTGCTAGTGGTCCTTGGGAAATGTTTGCTAGTGGTCCTTGGGGAATGTTTGCCAGTGGTCCTTGGGGAATGTTTACCAGTGGTCCTTGGGGAATGTTTGCTAGTGGTCCTTGGGGAATGTTTACCAGTGGTCCTTGGGGAATGTTTACCAGTGATGGGAATGTTTGCCTACTACTACTAGGATCGGCATGCTGCATTGCAGCTGCATTTTTAAGAATGCTGTGCCGGCTTATCGACAAAATTGCACCGCCACAACTCCCTATCACCCATGACATTTGCTAGATCATCAGCATCTTCAAGGCCAGTGTCCTTTAAGATGCGTCTCAAGAAAGTCATGGGCTGTCCACCATGCTTATTCGCTCCATGAGGCTTCCAAAGTACAAGATTATGCACCGGCTGGTCCTCACGGCGAAAGCAATGTTGTTAGCGTATTCAATTCCGCTAACCAGCCCCATAAAGTGAGCTTTAACCAATATTGGGAACACGAGGTTGATACCCAATATCAACCTCGTACCACCCCAATAAAGTGGGGACAAGGGAACCCCAGAGGACGTACGCACAAAGGGGTCAGAGGTTACACCCCTGAGAGAGAGAGAGAACAACAGGGGCAATGGGAAACACACCAGGGAAGGTGAAAGGGCGACAACGAGGGTATTAGCCAATAGGGGGGAAGCATCGACTGGGTAGAGCAATATGGCCAACTGTGCAATATATATTACCGGTCCATGCAATATTCATTCACTTGTAGTAAGTCAGCTAGTTAGGACAGTAGCGGAACTCTAGTTACCGTCTCCGCCTACTGTCATCAGTACATATCACATACCGGTACATTACAACTTTGTGCTTTATCTCTATTATATCATATATCCCGAGCTTATATATATATCGACCGATCAACAACCTAGAACTCTTTACATCTTTCACACACGGTGGGGACGCGTAGACTAGGAACCAAAACCCGGATAAACCGGGATCTTCCGCAGATCCCGTCACAGTAACTAGATCAACTACTGCCTGACTACGCTACGAGAGTAACTAGCTACAATGAGCCGAGTAGAAGGGACGACACCGACGCGGACCCCGGACGGCGATCTAACGATCCGCGAGGCCGTGACACGACGGTACAGGCCCACGACACCGGACCCATCGCCAACGGGTGACCCGGTGATCCAACGCGAGGGGAGCCGTCTACTAGAGGAGAGTTGGAGAGTTGGAGAGAGAGACGAGTCGACACACGACGGCGGTCGACATGCCAGTGTCGCCGGCCAGCCACAGGCCGAGGGCGACGGACGGCCCACCGGAACGGCGACGGTGGGGCCGCCGGCACGACGCCGGACCCGGAGAGATGGAGGAGATGTCGGCAACGAGGACGTCGGGGTCAGCGATCGACTTCGGCGGGCCTACAACGCGACCCGGAAACTACTTAAGGAGGCCAAAGAGGGGGCCCAGATAGACGAGGTAAACCTAAATAAAAAACTAGGTGAGTCGAACGAACATTTTGACTATCTAAAACGTTTTGGGCAGGGAGAACTAGCCAGCGAGAGAGCGAGAGGGGTTGCCACCGAACTGTTCGAACTATGGGAATGTAGGGGTATGGAACCTAGCGTAGTGTACGTAGGGCCATACTTAGTCGATGCCCGGGGAATAAAATTAGTGGGTTGGAGGAAACCGCAGGAGGGCGAATCCGAGGTTAACCCCGAGGATTCGGTCTCGTCGGTCGGAAAAGGTTCCGAAAAAAGGGGGGGGGGGGTTAGTAGGACGGGAAGGCGGAGGGAATCCGTCGCAACCGATAAGTCTGCTACATCCTCCGTAAAAGAAAGACGGGTGAGAGAAATAAATGCGGCGTGTTATCTCGATCTAATAGCGCAAGACCAGAGAGAAGTAGAGAGACAGTTAGAGGAGGGGAGAGTGCTATTAGAGAAAGAAATGGAACTGGCTAGAGAGACCGGAGAGAGGGCCGAGAAAGCCGCAAGAAGCTTTAGGGAGTGTGAGGAAATAGGGAGGAAGGAACGAGAAGAGCGCGAGGCGAGAGAGGAGTGTGAACGCAAAGAGCGCGAGGCTGAACGAAAAGAGCGCGAGGCAGAACTTAAAGAGCGTGAGGTGGCAAGGGAAGCGAAACGAATGGAGAGAGTTGAGAGAGCGAGGGATTTGGCCGAGCAGAGCGCGCGGGAGAGTCGGGAGAGAGCAGCAGAGGGGAAGCGTGTGCGGGATGGTTTACATGCCCGCCTAGGGGGGCTCATTCAGTACCAAACCAAACAAAAGCGCAGACTAAAAATGGCCCAGCTGGGGCTATCAGAGAGTGACGCTGGCTCGAGATGTTTCGAGGAGCCAAGGGTCGAAGAAACATTTATTAATACCCCACTTACAGGGACCGCACGACAGACCCGAGACTGGTGTAACCGTACGGGCGGGGGGGGGGGGGTAATAATAATAATACAGTAGATAACGTTGATATTAATAGTACCGTACTAGATAATTCTAATCAAACTTTCATTGCAGGAAATAATATTTTGCCCGACAGTAGTAATTTAAATCCTAGTAATTCTAATATTAATGTAGGGAATAATTCAAATAATTTAAATCTAGGTCCGAATTTACAAAATAATCCAAATAATTTAAATATAAATCTGAATTTACAAAATAATTCAAATAATCTTATTTCGAACGAGCAAAATAATTCCGTTTCTAATTTGGGCGCACAAGGTAACTTAATCGAGTTAGAGGATTTAATTGATCTAACCGATGACAATATTAGTGGTGCTATTAACGTGAACGTGTCGGACGTGTATAACCCGGCAGACGAGGGCCTGGTAGGCCGTACAGCTAGTAGGCAGAAAGTTGCGGGGTTGAGCCAACCCGAAGAGGGCCTGGTAGGCCACTTAGTTAGTGGGCTGGAAGTGGCGGGGTTGAGCCAACCCGGAGAGGGCCTGGTAGGCCACGTAGTTAGTAGGCAGGGAGTGGTTGGGTTGGGTAAACCCAGCGAGGGCCTGGTAGGCCACGTGGTTGGTAGGCAGGGAGTGGTTGGGTTGGGTAAACCCAGCGAGGGCCTGGTAGGCCACGTAGTTAGTAGGCAGAAAGTAGAGGGCCTGGTAGGCCACACAATAGCAGAGGGAGAGGCGGGGGTGAATAGACCCAGCCGCAGTAGGGTTGACGTGTCGACTAGAGAGGGATATAGTAGCGGGGTGAGAGATAGCGAAGTTAGATGTGGCGAGTGGGGGGGGGGGGGGGGGGGGGGCTACAGGAGCCCCACAACAGCGAGTTAGCGGCGAAAGGGGGGGGGGGGGGGGGGCAGAGAGTGCCCCACAGGCGTCGACGGATAATGCGCGGGCCGAGACAGGTAAACCGCAACATCCGGCGACGGAGAGTGATAGGGGGATTGCGAGTATCCCCAGCGGCGTGCAATCGAGCAGAGAGAGACAGGTTGACGTCGCGAGAGGGCGGACGAAGCGTCGAGCCCGATCAGAAGAGGGAAGAAGAACAGTGGAGTTTAACCGGGAGGTCGACGAGAGATCTCACGAGCGGGAATACTGCACTACAGAGAGAAGAAGGGAAGAGAGTAGAAGAAGTGTCGCCGCGAACGACAGGAGAGCGAGGACGGATAGCGAGCCGTCGGTAGTAGAGGTGGAGACGGAGAGTCAGCAGGGTCGAACTTCGGGAGATTGCCGTCGCCCCGGAGGAGCGCGACCTGACGAGGCGTATTGCGCGCAGAGAGAGGGGTACGGGATGTACCGGCACGAGAGCGAGAGCAGTAGAGGGGGTCGAAGAGAAGCTTCCCGACGGGATATACCTACCGATCGAGAATGCGGTGGCCGCGGGGAGGATTATTCGAGAAGGATAAACTTCGATCCCGAGCGACACATACAGACTGCAGGACATACTGTAGGCCTTACTGCACATACCATAGGCTATGCTGAGAGAGATAATATAGGCGATAGGATAGCGCGAACAGCGGGATTAAACCCGGAAGTCGCGGAGTATATACCGGCAAGGAGGCCAGAAGTAGATAGGCCTATACCGGTACCAGCACAGCAGTATGACTACAGCATGCAAGGACATAACATATACCCAGGGGAAGGGGGGATTATTGCGGATAGATGCATGGGCTCCAATATATTAACATCAACCCCAGTACCAAATATACCAGTGGGGGGGGGGGGACAGGGTGACATTCCCCCATCGCAATATCAACAATATACCCCAGTAGGAGTAAGAACATCGAACCCCTTGGACGAGAATAGATCATGCGACACAGAAATATGGAGGGGGCCGCTACCCCCTATGATATATCCAAGTCAGAGGAAAGCGGCAAACAGGACGAACGGACCGCACCCAACGGGAGAACCTATGCAGCACCCATCGAACCCATTGGAAGCGCAAGCGGTGGGGATGGCCACGTTAATCGATGCACTAAAAACAAGGATCGAGTTACCACCCGTGGAACCATTCAAATTCGATGGGAGTAGGCCGGAAGAATACCTACAGTTTCGGCGCATGTATAGTAACGAAATATTAACAAAAAATTTGACGCAGGCGGAGTGCCTAAAGTATCTGCAAGTATATACAGGGGGCCCAGCATACGACATCGTGAGGCAATACCAGGGTATCGAGGGTGGCTTCACGACGGCATGGCGGGCGTTAGACAGGGAATACGGGCACCCGGCCAAGATCATCCGGCAGACCCTGAGAGGTATAACATCGGGTGGCCTACAGGATAACCCCGTTAGCATAAAGACATTCGCTAACAAAGTCGAGAAGGCGCTAATCGTGCTAAAGACATTGGATGCGCCATACGAACTCAACGCGTCCAACAACATCACAACGATAGCCCAGGCACTTCCGATGTGGCTGCGCAATAAGTGGAGGAAAATCGCTTTCTCCACTCGAGATAGGAAGGGTGCGGAACCGGGTTTAGAAGAGATGTCAAGCTTCTTAAACTATGAAGCTGAACTTATAACGGACCCAGTCTACAGCGAGGATAGCCTGGGAAAGGGATCAAAGACCGATTACCACAGGCCGAAACCAGAACATAACACATCAAACGCATTACCAAAGCTCAGGCAATCACTGCCATACGCAGCGACGCAGGGGACTGCAAGTCCACAGGTAGCCGAGGGTAAGACGACATCATGGAGCGGACAGGGGAAAAATAACAACACAAATAAACATACCCCCAGTACGCCCAGTAGGCAGAATTCAAACAATAAGAGTAAGGACTTTGGTACAAATGCATCTGCGATACGCAATGCACTGTATAAGGATGGCTACGATCCAAAGAGCAAATGTCAGCTACATTCAAATGCGCTTCATCAGACCATGAACTGCAGGTACTGGCAGGCGCTACCCAGGGAAGATCAGGTAGAATACGCGGCGAGAAATGACATCTGCTCGCGATGCGTGATGAGTGGACACAGAGCTAGACAATGCAAAGAAACGCCAATTAAGTTCGGCCAGAGTAAAGGACAAACAATGGCAACAAGCACCGTAGTAGCAAAGAAGAGAGGGACGGTACTATTAGGGGTAGTACCAGTAAGGATAATCGGCGAAGGCAACCGATCAGTAACCACACTGATGCTGGTCGACAGTGGTGCAGCCTTCACCTTAGTTGAGGATTGGGTGGCCGAAGAGATAGGATTGAGAACGAGGCCAAGTAGAATGGCGGTAACAACCATCTCCAGCAAAGATGAGGTTCTGGAGATGAGAACCGGACGGTGCGCGATAGCAGCGGTAGCACCGGGATGCGATTATGGGGCGACCATCGACCCCATCCAGGTGATAGAGTCGATAAATATTAACGCCAGGCGGCCAACCAACATCGAGGTCGAACAATACAGATTCCTGGACAGTATCGACTTCTCAATCCCAGAGGTGGACGTTAGGAAGGTATCCATCATAGTAGGAATGGACTGCCCAACGGCCCACGAGAGAATGCAAACGGTCTTCGGCGAAGACAGGCAGTGTGACCCGGTGGCGATATTGACACCATTCGGGTGGACACTGAGTGGCCCAATCAAGAGTAAGATACCATTTAGGATGTCGGAGACATCAGGATGCATGTTCGCGGGAACTATGCGAGAGATGGAGGATGAGGGAGCAGAGGAGCAGCTCAGGAGACTGCTCAGGCAGGACTTTGAGGGATTAAAGGAGACCGGGGTCGGAACCTCGGTAGAAGATAAGCAGGCTTTACAAAGTGTGAAAGGAATCGATGACATGCGATGAGGGGCGGTATACCATAGGGATGGTATGGAAGCTACCAAAGCTACCGTTACCCGACAACAAAGGGATGGTACTTACGAGGCTTCGCAAGTTAAAGCAGACGTTAAAACGGAGCCCCGAGAAGAATGAGTACATCCACAAGACAATTAGAAAGCATGTCGAGAAAGGATGGGCCGTGGAGTTACCGGTCGACGAGCCAAACACGGACAGGACCTATTACCTGCCACTCCACGTGGCTATAGACCCGAAGAAAGGTAAACTGCAGATGGTAGTTGACGCATCAGCCAAGACCAACGGGAAATGTCTAAACGATTATCTGCTGGAGGGTCCCAACATCTACAACTCAGGGGTCGAGGTCCTACGCAGATTCAGGAATGGTAAACACGCTTTCACCTGCGACATCGAAGGCATGTTCAACCAAGTCCGTGTAACGGGAGAGGATAGCGACAGCCAACGCTTCCTATGGTACGACGGCGATGAGGAACTGTCGACCATACCAATGTATAAGATGGTAGTACAGAATATGGGAGCCAAGTCATCTTCGTTTACAACGACTATGGCCGTAAGAGATACGGTAGCAGGGAAGGAAGATAAGTTCAGAGCCAAAGCCGTCGATATGATTCGACGCGGTTTCTACGTAGACGACGGGATGGAGTCTGGAAATACGGTTAAGGAGCTACTGGACACAGGGCGCAAGGTTCGCGACATCCTTAGAGGATCCGGCTTCAACCTAACCAAATTCCAATCCAGTTCGAAGGAATTTATCGAGGCAATAAAAGACGAGAGACCAGGATCGACCATGGATAATCCCACAACAGCCAAGGGGCAGGACATGGCGAACAAGAGGATAGAGTCTCAACAGAAGGCACTGGGAATCGTGGGGAACAGAGAGACAGACGAGTTAAAATACCAACTGAGTCAGGAGGGAGCAGGTATCCACACAAAGAGGGGCTATGTATCATATATAGCGAGGATATACGATCCCCTAGGCCTAGCATCCCCATTACTAGTCACGGGGAAACAGATACTCAAGAGAGTATACAAACTAAAGGACGAGTGGGACGCAGAGGTCCCAGAAGAGATTAGTAAGCAGTGGAACAAGTGGACAGAGAGTTTAGAACAGATGGGAACTTACAGCATGCCGCGTGTATATTTACCGGATAGGGACATGACGAATCTGGATCTACATATGTTCTCCGATGCATCATTAGAGGCATATGGAGCGGCACTCTATTTAGTACAACGAGAGGGGGCTCACAAGCCCAGACTCGCATTCAGTAAAGCGAAGTCGACGCCACCAGACTCAGCTTCAGTTCCGAAACTCGAGTTGACAGCTGCGAGATTAGGAGTTAGGGCCACAGCCTACTTAGTGGACGCTATTCCAAACATAGTGGAAACACATTACTGGACGGATTCCATGGTAGTGCTCGGTTGGCTACACAACGAAAGGACGAGATAACCTATATTCGTCGCGAATAGAGTGAACGAAATAAGGGCGACCACAGAACTGGAAAGGTGGCACTACTGCCCAACGGACAAGAACCCAGCGGACTTGTTATCGAGGGGCGTGGTACGCCACACTTTCTTGAAGAAGGAAGTATTGTGGCAACACAGGCCACAGTTTCTGAGCGATAGGGAGGCCTGGCCGCCGATGAGAAAGGTGGACCCGGGCTCAGGAGAAGTAGTGTCAGAAGGAGAAGAGGGAGACTCAGAGGGAGAGGAGATATACTCCCAGATGGTGAGGGAGATAAGGGACGTGCAACCAAAACCAGGAGAACCGTGCGATAACCTGACGGATAAACTCCTTAGCTACAGTTCTAGTTGGTACAAGACCAAGAAGTTAGTGGCATACTGGAGAGCCTTCGGGAATTTCCTCAGGGGAGTTGGTAAAGACGTGAAGACTAGAACGACAATAGACCTGGAAGGAGCGGCCAAGGCAGTCATCCGCTACGAGCAGAGGAAGAACTACGGCGACGAGGTGGAACGCGTCGGTAAGCAACAGCATCTCCGGCGGGACAGCGAACTGATCACGCTGTCACCACAACTTAATGACGACGGGATCCTAGTAATGAACTCTAGGGTGGGATACAACAACAGTATCGTCGTACCACCGAAGCCCATCATCATTCCCACAGGATCGCCGATAGTCCACCAGATTATCTGGGACTCCCACAAATCGATATTGCACGGGGGCACCAACCGAACCCTCACGGAGATAAGAAGGACCTTTTGGGTCAAACAGCTGAGGAAGAAGGTAAAGGCGGTAGTGGGGCAGTGCCAGAGCTGCCGACGAGCGAAGAAGGAATGGGCCATACAGGAGATGGCACCACTACCGGCCAGTAGAGTAAGACAGCACGACCCGCCATTTACGCATTGCGGTGTGGATATGTTCGGGCCGATAAAGATTAAGGTGATGCGACACACGGAGAAACGCTACGGTATCATCTTCGTATGCAACAACACACGGGCGGTAGGAATAGAACTCGCCCACGATGCAACCGCATCAGCATTCATCAATGCTTTAGAAAGATTAAGAGACCGCAAAGGTGGGACAATCGCAGTGCTGTATTCTGACAGCGGGACCAACTTTGTGGGGGCGGAGAACGAGATGGCAGAGGCCTTGGACATCCTGGAAGGGGAGGAAGTCAGGGCGGCCATGAGAAGGCGACAAGTAAAGTGGGAGAGGAGGACGCCGTATGCTCCGCATACGCTAGGATGCGTCGAGAGATTAGTGGGTAGTTCGAAACGTCTGATGACGAAGCTGATGAACACCCACATGGTTACAGAGGACGTACTAAGGACAGTACTGGCAAAGTGTGAGGGTATCATTAATAGCAGACCGCTATATCCAGAGAATGATGACCCTGAGTCATTAGACGTGCTGACGCCCAGTCACTTTCTAATGGAGAGGCCGGCGACAATCGACATGCGGGGTGTAGACCCAGACGACATACACTCCCACCAGAGTTGGAAAGTCACTAAGGCAATAAGCGCAGAATACTGGAGGAGGTGGGTCGAGGAATATCTGCCCACACTACACAGAAGAAGTAAGTGGAGGAACACGAACAGAGAGCTAAAGGAGGGTGATCTCGTGATCATCACGGATGATACTATCATCAACAACCAATGGCGGTTGGCGAGAGTTGTGGGCACCTACTCCGATGAGGACAGAAGAGTCCGATCGGTAGAAGTGCGAATAGGTGGAAAGATAGGTGCGAAAGACAGAAAGACCTACAGGAGGGCTGTAGGAAAATGCTGTCTACTAGAGGGGGCACCTTGATCTTGTATAATTTTAGTGGAGTTTAGTCGTCCAAGTTTTGGACTGAGGGGGGTGGGATTGAGGGTGAGATGCCCTTCCCACACAATAAAAATAAAAAAAGTTAGTTAGTAAGAAGGTACGTAGTACCGTCAGTAGGCAGAAGTTAGTTAGTAAGAAGGTACGTAGTACCGTCAGTAGGCAGAAGTTAGTTAGTAAGAAGGTACGTAGTACCGTCAGTAGGCAGAAGTTAGTTAGTAAGAAGGTACGTAGTACCGTCAGTAGGCAGAAGTTAGTTAGTAAGAAGGTATGTAGTACCGTCAGTAGGCAGAAGTTAGTTAGTAAGAAGGTACGTAGTACCATCAGTAGGCAGAAGTTAGTTAGTAAGAAGGTACGTAGTACCGTCAGTAGGCAGAAGTTAGTTAGTAAGAAGGTACGTAGTACCGTCAGTAGGCAGAAGTTAGTTAGTAAGAGGGTACACAGTACCGTTAGTTAGTTGGAGAGAGTTAGAGTTTAGTAAGAGGGTACATAGTACCGTTAGTTAGTTGGAGAGAGTTAGAGTTTAGTAAGAGGGTACATAGTACCGTTAATTAGTCGGAGAGAGTTGGAGTTTAGTAAGAGGGTACATAGTACCGTTAGATAGTTAGTAGAGTTAGAGGTTAGTAAGAGGGTACATAGTACCGTTAGTTAGTTAGTAGAGTTAGAGGTTAGTAAGAGGGTACATAGTACCGTTAGTTAGTTAGTGGAGTTAGAGGTTAGTAAGAGGGTACGCAGTACCGATTAGTTAGTTAGTTAGAGAGAGTTAGAAGTTAGTAAGAGGGTATGTAGTACCGGTTAGTAAGAGTAAGAGGTAGAGGGATATATATATAGTACAGATATTAGTTAGTAGTTAGTAGCGAGAGGGGGGCATATGAGTACAGCTGGATAAATCGTGTAGGCCGCGCGACGCATACTGTTGTACTGCACAAGCCCACAGAGTAGGCCAGAATGTGGATTATGAAATAGAATAATCCATAGGCAATAGTTTAAAATATTAAAATTAAAATAAGAATAGGGCTGAAAAATTAACAAATTACGGTAACAATAGAAAAGAAAATTCTGGAAGATAATAAAAGTAACTGACAAAATTCGCAATTTAGGCACAGTTTGGTAGCTACAGAAATAAAACAGTGTAAATAGGCTAATTAACTTAGTAATTCAGAGGGAGATAGGCCATCGAACTGAGATAAACCACCTTAACCTATCACTCATCCTACTGCGCCTTGGTAAGGCACCACCCAACGGGTGAGCGATCGGGTAAAGTTCGAGATGGCAAGCAAACTTGGAACGGTTAGAGAGGGGTCACCCAGCGCGAGCGCTACAGGACCATTTCAGGGAGGTGCACGAACAGCGGCTGGTCGGGACCTATGGGACGCCGTCGCTGGACAACGCGATCTTCGAGCATTTCCACTACGTGATAAAAGGAGACGAAACGAAGTTCGGGATTCTGAAGTACGCAAGGGATCCACCGAAGAAGGATTGGAAGAGATTCGTAGAGTCCGTCAGCAGAGAAGGGTATATGGTCCTGAACGATGAGGGGACCGTGGAAGACGAGGAGGGTTCGAGGAGAGGATCAGCGGCATCAGCCAGAACCATACTCCTACATTTGGCCGCGCCAAATGGGGACATATTCCTATTCGATCTAGGAACGTATGAAAAGAAGGACGGGCCGAAGTTAAACCGGCTACCGAAGGCGGTGCAAGCACTAGTGAGAGAGAAGTCGACGACGAAAGTGGGATCGGCGATTCGCGACGACGCGGAGAGAATCATCGGTCCGGACACCCCCAACCTTCTGGATACGCAGACGGTCTACATGGCTATGACAGCACCGGACGGGTTGGGACTAATAGAGAACACAGGACATTGCGGGGCAGTGGCGATGGGCCAGTTAATGGGGCTCGTGTGTCACAAACCGATGGACTGGGGCAAGTTCAGAGAGGAGTACGGAGCAGACTTGGCAAACTCGCTGAAGTGGGGAGCGAGGCCAGGGAGACAAGAGGTGTATCAATTCCGGAGAGGAGCTATAAAGGTATATCAGAAGCGATATATCCTACAGGAGGACTGGATAATGATAGGTTTGCTTAACCTATTCATGACCGTGATTATCGAGAGAGAACCAACGGCATTCCTATTATCGGGATCACCCCTAAGCTACAGAAGAGCCTTTAAGACGGCTTTCGAGGGTCTGGTAGACCACCCGGGGCTGAAGGGCGAGTCGGTGTACTACAACAGCCGACATCTAGTAGACAGGGAGGTGGATACGCCGTGTCAGAGATGGGAGCAGCTAGAGACGGATAGACGAGAGGCGAAGCGACTGGAAGAAGTCGCCAGACGGGAGAGGATAGAAGCAGAAGAAAGGGAGGAGGAAGCTAGGGCACAGAGCTACGGCTTCGAGGAACAGGCGGGCTTGGATGAACTTCGTTGGACTTCATCAGGGAGTTCGGGGGAGTCTCTAGGGCGAGAACTGGGATGGACGGTGGGGTCACCGAAACAGTCGACGTCGGGATTGCAGGCAACGCCCATACCAGCGGGCGCCAAGGGCGACCAGCCGCTAAGGAGGCTAGGGGAGCTAGAGGGATGGAGAGCTACGGGCGAGAGCCAAGGCGGGAAGGGACATAGTGGGTACACCGGGATACCGGGGTTGGAGCCACTCCCAGAGGAGGACGAGGACGACGACGAGTTCGGAGAGATGCCGCCCATCGGGAGGATCGGCCACTCGGACACAGACTGGGTTGGCGGGAGGGTGGTGACGGCCAGTGGGGCGAGGGCTTTCTGGGATAGACCCGGCAAGCGGGCCTGGGTGCACGAGGAGCCGGCGATGGATTTCGCGGGGAGCACCATTAGGTTGGGCGAGCAACCGGGGACGGCACCACGGGTAGTATTCGGGGAGACGATGCCCGAGAGGGGCGAGGAGATCGACGTAGATAGGGACGCTAACGTCCAGAAGTTCGCTTACCAGCGACTCCACAGACCGCGGAGATCGCTATGGGACGAAAGACGACGTGGGGCGGGAGACATTGGTACTCGGCTGTGACTACTGTGGGAGTCAGACCCACCAGGAAAGAATTCTATTGTATAGCTTTGCAGCAATCGAGATCAATGAGATACCCCGAAAAGAACCATAGAGTGTTCGGTTGCCTTTCTTGGGAACTGGCACCAACTTATTTGTTTTCATTTCTTGTGGGACTCTTGTTGTTCGGTACATGTCTACTATGATGGGATAGATGAGCTTTAAACACTCAGGTATTTTAAAGACCTCAGGGGGAACACCATCTACCCCACTGGCACGATTGGTCTTAATGCTCTTTGCAGCAGCCTTCACTTCTGCAAAGGAGATATCGCCAATGGGAATATCTGGGAGTACAGACTCAGACACTTTTACTTCTATAAAGTTATCAGGCAATACCCTGTCATTATTGAGGAGCTTTTCGAAGTGGCCTTCCAACCATTGAGGCGATCGGCTGGTGATTCAGCCTTAACCTTGGTGGTTGGTTGGCTTTTCCGCCCAGTAAGCAGATTGATCGATTTCCATGCCTGTGATGATTGCCTGCTGTCGTCAGCATCATTGATGGCATCAACCTGTTGGTTTATTAGCTCCTGTAAATTACAGAGTACTGCCTGTTCAGGGACCTAGATGCAGCCTTAACTGCATTCTTGGCCGCTGTAGTCTGTTTGAGTCGGGACTCTTTCAGCGCCTTGTAGAGGTCATTTCGGCACTTCTGAATTTTGTTGTCAGTCCAGGGGGCACGTTTCCTGTTTCGAGGGTATACAGGAACTGTTTCTGCCTTAACTGCCTCTGTGAAGGCAGTATAGCCCTCACAGTGATCTGCCGCCTCAGAGGTAAGAACCTCATACCTGTTGCTCAGCTGTAGTGTGAAGCTGGATCTCACACTTGGCTGTTGTAACAGAGAGGACCAGTCATGCCGCGGCAAGGCAGATTTCGTTTGGATGTTTGCCAGTGGTGCTTGGGGGATGTTTGTCAGTGGTCCTTGGGGAATGTTTGCCAGTGGTCCTTGGGGAATGTTTGCCAGTGGTGGGGAATGTTTGCCAGTGGTCCTTGGGGAATGTTTGCCAGTGGTCCTTGGGGAATGTTTACCAGTGGTGGGGAATGTTTGCCAGTGGTCCTTGTGGAATTTTATGTCTGAAAGCACGGAATGCTACAAAGACTAACAACCATCTTTTCAGAACAGATTGAGAACAAAACATCCTCTATTTTAATATCGAAAGTGCAGTTTGTCGAAATAATAATAGCAATTAAAATTGATGTTGTTGAAAGCCTTTTCTTGAATCCAACTTACGTATTTTGGTCCAGTTTCAACGCCATTTTGCCGAGCAACTGACAAGCGGAACAGCGATAAGTTGATGGCTGTCGTAGTTGGCCGCGTTCAATAGCTATGGGGAGTACCTAAAGATAAAAATATTTAATCTGATAATATATCATAATTGATATATTTATTAATCAAAGTGAAGTTATCAGTGAATTGAATATGATACATTATTCATCCCAAAAGGGGCAAGTTGAGGTATATAAGTACAAAGAATAAATTATTATTTGTATTACATAACAATAACAATACAGAGTAAAAAGTAGGAAGGGCGTAGCGAGCAGGTTAAATTTTGGAATTAAATATTTCGTGGCAGGTATCTATGGATAGTAGATGTAGGATTTTGTGAAATTCGATTAATTAAATTGAAGTTTCCCTTTTTGCTTTGATTGTGGTTTGTGAAGCACAACTATGATTGGATTATAACTCCAATGTTATTCATTGGTTTAAATTTTACAGGGTAGGTGTAAAACGCGGATCCGGATTCCAAAATTATCAATTAAGGGAAAGGAGCCGATTACAGTGGCACGTTATTTTAACCAAAACAATAAACTAAAGTCAATAGAACAGGTTACAGTTTTATTTTTGGGATCCGGATCCGCGCTTTACTCTGACCCAATTTTACAGAAGTTATCGGTGAATATGGAACAAGAAACACTGGAAGCGACACGAAGGCTCCTCTCTCTTGGCTGTTCCCTACAAAGTAAGGCGGGTGCCAAACTAACTCTGAACTAACTATCGGTGATCATCGTTATGAAAAAATAAATTGCCGGTCCTTGTTCATTTTGTAATCTTAATGAAAAATGCTTAAACGTATAATAGTAGTAACTGACCTGGCGCTGTACCACATCTCTAGAAAGGTAACCCACAACCTCGACTAGAGTTTCCATCCAGTAGCTAGCGATGGCACCGTCCTTGTGGGCTATCAATTTGAGCACAATGGGCAGAAAGCTACTGGAATACGCAGTGGTGCTCACTGCTTGGTGTTCCAGAACGCGCCAAAAGTTATCAGCAGCTATAAGTTGGATATCTTCATCAGCGGTGTCCAAGAACGTCTGTGAAAAAGAAAGTAAATATTTCGATGTAGATTTCCGACTCTTCATTAAACTGTTTTATTTTAATTGAGAACGTTAGAACCTGAACACAAGCATTACTGTAGTTGTGGGGGGACCACAATGTGAATGGGCCTCTTAGTTTCCGTCTGCCTGACTCTCGGTCCGTCTGTCCCTCTGAACGTCCACCGCTCTCGCCGTTTCTTCCATTATCGTTCAACGTTTGAACGACAATGGCCTCATGGAGAGAATAAGCATCGTGAAAATGTCATGTATTTCTTGAGACGCCTCTTAAAGGATAACGGTACCGGAAATAAAGATGCGGATAATTTCGCGAAAATCATGACTAAATGATGTGGCATTGGTGAACTATCAAGAATGAATGAAAAATTGAAAAATATCAAGAGTAAAATAGTTACTAGTTAATAGAGTTACTAGTGCGGTTACTACCGCGGTAGTGTCTTTACAAAAACTATAGCTATAAGAAATTTATATTTTTTAAATAACACAACCTGTTCATTTTAATTTCTGTGGTATACTAGCTACATATCTTGGCGTTTTTATTGGTAGTTCAATTTCAAACCGTGATAGTGAGTTGAAGCGGCGAAATTTTGTCGATAGCATAGCATGGTATTTCCAAAACCAATGCAGCACGCTGAATTGGATAGATAGTATCTTTTTGTAGATAGTATTTAGATAGTATTCTATAGGTTTTATAATTGCAAAATTTTCAAGATGAAGGCGAAGAGCTTCGAAATCAAGACAATGTTAATTAGATGTTATGTTTCGACTACAGCAGTTGTAGTAGAACTGTATGAAAAGTTTTAATTTATTGTGCGCGAAGGTCCACAATGTGTTTTAATGTACCGTAATTCAGATATTCATACCTTGATAGCCGGCATTACAGCATCCAAAGTTTTGGTTGGGTTGTAAGCAAACAGATCTGGTAAGTTCTGAAGAACACTTTGTTTCTGAATATCTTGTCCCGACCTGCAAATGTAAAGTAGCAAAACTGGCAGCCGATAATTGGAGATCGCAACAGAGGATATGGGTGGTTTTTGACTGCTTCACAGGGTGATACTAGATAATGCAGTCAAACAACTTACATAGATAAGGATATACAAAGCCCTGTGTGTAGCAGCCAACCTAAAGATATACAAGGCTGTGTGTAGCAGCTTACCTAAGGATATACAAGGCTCTGTGTGTATAAACTTACCTAAGGATATACAACGCTCTGTGTGTAGCAGCTTACCTAAGGATATACAAGCTCTGTGTGTAGTAGCTGACCTAAAGATATTCAAGGCTCTGTGTGTAGCAGCTTACCACAGGATATACAAGGCTCTGTGTGTAGCAGCTAACCTAAGGATATACAAGGCTCTGTGTGTATAAACTTACCTAAGGATATACAACGCTCTGTGTGTAGCAGCTTACCTAAGGATATACAAGCTCTGTGTGTAGTAGCTGACCTAAAGATATTCAAGGCTCTGTGTGTAGCAGCTTACCACAGGATATACAAGGCTCTGTGTGTAGCAGCTTACCACAGGATATACAAGGCTCTGTGTGTAGCAGGAGCAGCTTACCTAAGGATATACAAGGCTCTGTGTGTAGCAGCTAACCTAAGGATATACAAGGCTCTGTGTGTATCAACTTACCTAAGGATATACAAGGCTCTGTGTGTATAAACTTACCTAAGGATATACAACGCTCTGTGTGTAGCAGCTTACCTAAGGATATACAAGCCCTGTGTGTTGTAGTAGCTGACCTAAAGATATTCAAGGCTCTGTGTGTAGCAGCTTACCACAGGATATACAAGGCTCTGTGTGTAGCAGCTTACCACAGGATATACAAGGCTCTGTGTGTAGCAGCTTACCACAGGATATACAAGGCTCTGTGTGTAGCAGCTAGTGTTGAGAACTGTAACTGTAATTATACTGTAACTGCAACTGTAACTGAATGATTTTGATGATTTTTTTGATACTGTAACTATAACTGTAACTGCAATTGCGAATTTTGAATACTGTAACTGTAACTGAAACTGTAATTACGAATTTTGAATACTGTAACTGTAACTGAAACTGAAATTAACAAAATCCGATTCAGTTCTCAATCACACAATTAACATGAATGAGCATTTAAAACAGTATTGTAATAGTATAGAGTATAGTTTAATAAATGAATAACAGTGGTTACCATAGCTATCATTTTTAAAACATTGTTATAAAAAACAATCTCATTTTTTCCATTTCTGAACAAAACCATCATATTACACAATAAAAAAAGACCTATTGTCCACTTAGCTCAAATGTAATTTATTTGGCGAGTCAAGTAGTGAACGAAGATCTACAGTAGCATATAGTCCATGTTTATCTGTCTCAACTATTAGACTATTATCAGCCTTATCACCACTTTCTCTTCATATTAAATGTAAATGTTTTAGATAAACAAAGAAAAGTTAGGCCTAATGGTACTACTACTAGGTCGAGCGAGCTCGGACAGTGGAAATGAGATCCTTCCAGGCTTCCCGATTCTCCATAGTTGTCGCAATTTCGTTTCTCCTAAGTTCAGTATCCCTTTCAAGTTGATCTACATATGTTATGGCAGGTCGTCCACGACTACGCTTTCCATGAGTTGGTTGCCAGAGAAGTAGATCTGGTATGACCTCGTCTTTACTTCGCCAGCAGTGCCCACTGAATCTTAATCTGCGTTCACGGAGGGTGGTTGATACAGGTGGTATTGTACCATAAAGCTCGGCGTTTGTCATGTGTTGTCTCCAGCTGATGTTTAGGGCTGCCCTTAGTAGTCTTGTGTAGCAACCATCAATTCGTTGTTCAAGTGATTTAGTCAGTGTCCAGGTTTCACCCCCGTATAAAAATACACTTTCCACTGTGGCTCGAAAGAACTTAGTCTTCAGGTGCCTGGAGAGATCTGATTTCCAGATGGTATTCATTTTTGATAGAGCTACCCAAGCCTTTGCTTTCCTAACTTCTATGTCCTTTTTGCTGCTCTCTATCCATGATCCAAGGTACTGGAAGTCATCGACCTTCCTTAGTTGATTATTATCAATGGTTGTCAAGTTTCCATCAACATTAAAGGTCATGAATTCGGTCTTGGTAGCATTTATATGCAATCCAACCTCTTTAGCAGCCCTCTCCACTTTATTTAGTAGTAGCTGTGCATCTGCTAGCGTATTAGAGAGCAGGGCGATGTCATCCGCAAAGTCGGTGTCTGTGACTGTAGTTGCCGGATATCTACTACTTCTGCGTTCTTGAAGTGTGAATCCCAGATCTTCACCCTTTGTGGCCGTCCTCATTGCGTAATCCAGCACAATTACAAATAGTAATGGTGCTAATGTGTCACCTTGCAGTACGCCAGCCAGCATTGAGAAAAACTCAGTTTCACCATCTGGTGAGAGTACCTGCGCTTCTGTGTCACAATATAACAATCCAATGCCAGCAACAATTACTTCTGGTATTCCATAAGCTCTTAGGATTTCAAGCATTTTACCTCTATGGATGGAGTCGAATGCCTTCTTGAAGTCCACAAAAGTCATGACTGCGGGGAGATTCTTTGACTTAATTCCTTCAATCAGTCTCCGTAGTGCAAGTATCTGAGCTATTGTTGATCTACTTGGTCGAAATCCGTTTTGGCTCTTACGCAGTAGTTTCTCTATGTGAGGCCTAATCCTATATAGAATCATTTTATTGTATATTTTTGCAGCGACCACAAGCAGACAGATCCCACGATAGTTTGTTGGTATGCCGAGGTCTCCTTTCTTGGGGAGAGGCTTTATAGTTGACCTTTAGTCCAAATTGGTGGTGGCTTTTCCCCTTTTAACATCCGGTTGCAAACATTCAATAATGGTCTATTTAGCACTCCGGTTTTCCATACCTCCGCTGGGATTTCATCTAATCCACTCGCTTTATTATTGGACATGCTTTTAATGCTTCTTTGGAGTTCGGCAGGTGTGAAGTCCCCTGTTTCTATAGGTAGTGTCTTGTCATATATTTTCCTTGTAGGGCTGACCTCAATGTTTGGTGGCTGCCCAAGCAAGTTGCTGAAGTGATTTTTCCACTTCCCAACACGTTCTTCAGGACTATCGGCTTTGAGGCGCCCCTTTGCACAACTTTTCCGACCAGATACCTCATTTACAGTTTGCCAGGTAAGTCTTGATTGTTGCTGTATGTGAGCAGTTGTAATTGCTTCAGTTTTATCCTGTATGTACTTTTCCTGGCTGATGTTGTAGGCCAATTTAAGATCGTCCTTAGCTTTCTCAACCTTGATAATGTTTTCGGTTGTTGGTTGTTCGGTTTTAACTTTGTAGGCTATCTTAAGATCTTCTCTCTTACAAGTAACCTCAGAGTTTTGCCATGGCACATACTGTTTTCGTTTAGGTTTCTGGGGGATATGCCTCTTAGCTGATTCCTTGTGGGCTGTTATTATATTCTGGTATATTGAATCGGTGGATTGGTCTTCATCCATTGACTGAAGTGCTTCAAAGCGGTTTTGAACTTCTACTGTATAAGCATCCTTTACAGCATTGTCAGTTCTGAGTTTCTCCCAGTCATAGTTGATTTGCTTGCTTGTCCTGGGTTTGCTGGCTCTCAAACTGAGTCTGATCTCTGCAGTCACAATTCTGTGGTCCGAACCAATTAGGTTGAACGAGCTGTATGCCTCGCAGTTGATCATGCTGTTTCTCCACTTTTTGTTTATGAGGATGTAATCCAGTTGTGCTTTGGTTCCATTAGGGTATTGAAAGGTCCACAGCTTCCCCTTACTCTTTTCGAATGTGTTGTTTGTTGGTATCAATTCACATTCTTCCATTAGGTCTAAAATTAAGTACCCATTTCTGTTAGAACTGGTGTTATAGGTGTAACCCTTGATGTCTTCTGGGCCAATTTGCGCATTCAGGTCACCAGCAATGACTTTAACATTGTGTTTCGGGATGTCCTTAATAAGCCCAGTCAGTTCTTCATAAAACTTGACTGCTTGTTCTGGCTCTGATGCATTGGTTGGACTGTAGCAACATATAACTGTTGTCTTGGGATTCCCATCAAATGTTGCGATCATAACCCTGGAATTTATAGATTCGATGTTGTTTAGGGTCTTAAGTGCAAATGGGCTTAGCAGAATTCCTACTCCGCCAATTGATGCATTGGCCGAGTTTCTTACTGCTGAGCTTGTTACTAACGTCCATCCATTTCCAATGTCATTGTACTTCATGGCAGTGTCTTCATGACAAATCCGATGTTCTTGGATGCAGATGATGTCGATGTTATATTCCATTGCCAGAGCGACCATGTCACCCTGTTTGCTCTGTGCTTTCAGCGTGCGTGCGTTCATTGTAGCAATCTTTAGTGTCTTTTACATTTCATCAGGTTGGTTCTTCTTTCTTCTCTGTCTTCTGTTCCAGTAGCCAATTTAGGCCTAATGGTAGAGGGATATTAACGGATATATATTTTACATTATGAATTATTAATGTTACCCGGTACTATTAATATCACAATCACACTAGAGGCACACTGGAAATTAAATTTTGATCAAGTTTACCATTATAAATTACAAAATTAAACTTAAAAGTGAAAGGAGCAGCATATCGAGGTGGGTCTAACCAAAACAATAAATATATTAATACTAAAACAAATTACGAATTAAGGAAAATGAGCAGGATTCAGAAGCATGGCTTTTATAACCAAAACAATAAATGATAACAGTACTGTACAAGCACTGAAACAAGATGTACAGTAAAATGTGCCTTTGGTGTGATCTTGTGACGTGCCACTTTCATTACATACTGTCAGTATATTAGTTACAAAATATTACCATAGAGTGGGTCCAACTTTCCTACAACAACTACCTATTAGCTCTAGAAAGAGGACGTTTCGTAATGAACATTATTATTAGCGTATATTACAGTAATATATTAAAGTGCCTCATTTATAGTTTCAGATATCTTTTTTTTTATTTGGCAAGTGATTCGTTTGATTTTTGTTGGGCAAGTGACGCATTGGGTGAGTGACTGCACTGCACCCCGCCCCGATGAGACTACATTAATTCAATGACTGCTTACTACGTGAGATCATATATATTGAAATTGTAACTGAAACTGTAACTGAAACTGAAATGCTCAATTTTGTAATACTGAAACTGTAACTGAAATGTTACTCTTTGTAATACTGAAACTGTAACTGTAACTGAAATGCAAAACTTTGAATACTGAAACTGTAACTGTAACTGAAATGCAAAACTTTGAATACTGAAACTGTAACTGAAATTAGTTAAAATTGATTCAGTTCTCAACACTAGTAGCAGCTTACCTAAGGATATACAAGCTCTGTGTGTAGTAGCTAACCTAAAGATATTCAAGGCTCTGTGTGTAGCAGCTTACCACAGGATATACAAGGCTCTGTGTGTAGCAGCTTACCTAAGGATAT